>AWOL01S0017967.1:63790-91943 GCA_000715115.1 Nicotiana otophora
ATATATATATATATATATATAAATATATATATATAAATGTGTGTGTATGTGTGTGTGAGAGAGAGAGGGAGAGGTTTGATCCCAGGTGCGGGCATCGGGGCAAGTATTCAGACTCGGGAAAATGTTTAGGCTATGATATGCCTAGAGTTAACGGTTAAGCGTAAAGTTATGACGTTTCTCGTATTCGTACTTTTGTTGAGAACTATCTGGGCTATACTTGAGGTTAAAAAGAGGCTAATTCCCTTAATAAACTGGGTAGTTACTATTTATGTGTTCAATTGCCGATTTGAGTTGTGATACCGCACTTTGCACATGCCTACTCTATGGCGTGTCATTTATACCAATCCGGGAGAATGTGAATTTTATTTCATTTATCATATACATGTGTTTGCTCCTATATAATATGCTTGGACTGGAGGCATGTGACCATGCCAGGCGGATTATGTTATTGGCACGTGAGTTGTCCGTGCGGATCCATATACTGATATTATTGGCATGTGAGTTATTCGTGCGGGTCCAGATATTGATATGATAGCACGTGAGTTGTCCGTGCGGATCCATATACTGATATTATTGGCATGTGAGTTATTCGTGCGGGTCCAGATATTGATATGATAGCACGTGAGTTGTCCGTGCGGATCCATATACTGATATTATTGGCATGTGAGTTATTCGTGCGGGTCCAGATATTGATATGATAGCACGTGAGTTGTCCGTGCGGATCCATATACTGATATTATTGGCATGTGAGTTATTCGTGCGGGTCCAGATATTGATATGATAGCACGTGAGTTGTCCGTGCGAGTTGATATTAATGTGAGCTCTAGGAGAGCTGGCTACCGTTATTAGATTTGTGTGTCTTGGTTTTACCATGTATGATGAGCTCAAAGCATTTCAGTTGTAGTAGCGCTTGTTGAACTTCCAAAAAAGGTTCTCTTCTTTGAAATATTTTCCATTTTTGGGTACACGGATTGCGCAGTTTGCAGCTTGAATTAGATTGGTGTGGCATGTCTGTGGGATAGTTGTGTTTACTAATATATGTTCATTGGACCTAGAATGGGTACAATCAGGTTTGATTATGGTATATTTGGGAAAATGACATTTAAAGTCGGCTTATAAAGTGATTATGGTTCTGGTTAGGGCGAGAGAGCTCCATGACCTGATAAGGGGTTATGAGATTCCACGTGTTTCTTTTATTATTAGAAGTGTACGAAAGTTTTGGAACGAGGTTATGTGGGATGTGTGGTTTAATATAGTACTTGGTTGGTTTGGAGTAGTTACCGAGATCGAAAATGGTGCTACTAGTATGCGAGTTGTGTAATATATCATGTGATTACAGCTTGAGTTATGGCTATGGCTTGATACAATTTGTTCTCACTTATACAATGTGTAAATGTGATATTCTGGTCTTGAAACGAAATTCTGAATGTTGGAAATTGAATTCCAAGGTTTATGGGCCAAGGTTAAATTAATGATCTTCATTTATGTTGTGTTGTCAGACTTATATAGAATAGGGTGACGAGGGATCACCGCCGGGTACGTGCGTGGTAAGATGGAATAGTGAGTTGATGGCTTGGAAACAAGTTTTGGCACGTTCTAGGATCAACGATTGTTTAAGAGGGGGAAATGTAACAACTCAGCCGGTCGTTTTGAGTATTACATTTCCCCCATTTACTGCTCAATCTATGCTTTATAGTTCTTATGTGACATGTCGGGGTAATTGGTTCGGGTCCGATGAGGTTTTGGAATGAATTGAAACACTTAGTTCCAAGGTTTAAAGCTTAAGTTAAAATAGTGACCGGATGTTGATTTATGTGTAAACGGCACCGAAATAAAGTTTTGGTGATTCCAATAGCTCTATATGGTGATTTTGGACTTAGGAGCATGTCCGAAAAATTATTTGGAACTTCGTAGTTAAATTAGGCTTGAAATGGCTAAAATAGAAATTTAAGTTTTGAAGTTTGACCGGGGAGTTGACTTTTTGATATCTGAGTCGGAATCCAGTTCTGAAACATTTCATAGCTCAGTTACGTCATTGATGACTTGTGTGCAAAATTTGTGACCAATCGGACGTGATTTGATAGGTGCTGGTGTCGTTTGTAGAAATTGGAAGTTTCAAAGTACATTAGGCTTTAATTGGGGTATGATTCATGATTTTAGCGTTCATTGATGTGATTTGAAGGCTCGGCTAAGTTTGTATAATATTTTAGGAGTTGTTGGTAAATTTAGTTGAAGTCCCGAGGGTCTCGGGTGAGTTTCGGATGGTTAATGGATTGATTTTTGAATTAGCAAGACTGCTGAAGCTGAAGCTTTATGGTGTAATCGCACCTACGAAACATTGGTCGAAGGTGCGACCTGGGATGCGCATAACCGAAGAGCACAGATGCAGAACGAATTTCGCAGGTGCGGACTCGCACCTGCTCATGGAGGATCGCAGAAGCGTCATTTGGTTTGGGAGCCACTGGTCAGCAGAAGCGGTGCGGCAAATGCGGCTAAGTACCCGGAGAAGCGAAATTCCTGGTGAGAATGTAAAAAATAGAGGAGTCTGAGATTTTAGTCATATCTAACATTTCCAACCCAAGTTGAGGCGATTTTTGAGCGAAAATTTGTGGCAAATCTTGAGGTAAGTCACTTGTGATAATTTCTACTCCATAATATTGAATTATCATCGAATAATCCGACTAGATTACATGTTTTTGAGGTGTAAATCGTGGATTTGAGCTTAGGGATTTGAAAATAAGATTTGAAGTTTTGGAGGTCGAGTTGAGATCGGCATTTGGTAAAATTGGTATGGTTAGACTCGTGGTTGAATGAGCTTTCGGATTTTGTAACTTTTGTCGGGTTTCAAGACGTGGGCCCCACGGGCGATATTTGGGTGGAATTTCAGATTTTGATGGAAAATTTGTATATTCATATGAAATTAATTTCTATCATTTTTATTGACTGAATCGGATTATTTGTCTCTATATTCGAGGCGTTTGGAGTCCGATTCGCTAGGCAAAGGTATTGCAGAATAAAGAATTACACAGTTTGAGGTAAATAACAGCTCTAAATTATGTGTTATGTGATTGGTTTTGAGGTGACGCACATGCTAGGTGTTATGTGTTATGTGATTGGTTTTGAGGTGACGCACATGCTAGGTGACCGGCGTGTGGGTGTGCACCGTAAGAATTGTGACTTGGTCAAATTTCATGGAACTGTGTAGTTGAATAATCTGTTGATATCCGTACATTCTCTACCTGTTAGAGAAAATTGAGCTGAGACTCATATTAAAAATCATGCTTAGACATATGTTGTTATTATTGGTATCCACTAGTGTCATTTCTGTGGTTGAATTATATGTTCAAATTGTAATTTCACACTCAGTCATGTTCATTCATTTTATATCATATCTCAGTCTTTGTTGCTATTTATTGATACATCATATTATCATTTTTGGACTGATTTTCATGACATCTTGAGTCCGAGAGACTGGAGAGGTTGATGACTGAGTGAGGCCGAGGGCCTAATTGTGAGGATATTTATGGGATCGAGTTGCGCACCGCATCATGTTTCATTGGTATATGCCATGATTGGCTTGATATAGCGCTTGGGTTGAAGGATCCCCTCCGGAGTCTGTACACACCCCCAGTGAGCGCAGGTACCTACTGAGTGCGAGTGCCAAATGTTGAGTAATTGAGAGGAATGAGTGACTCTAAGGAATGAGTGACTGTGAGGAAAGCGTTATTCTGAGGTTGGAGTGAATGGGAAGACTGAGTGACTGTTACTTTGAGAGGATGCATTGATTTCATTATTGATGCATTTCAGCTGGCATATATCATTGTTTTGGAAATTCCTCAAAGACACTATCTTCTGTTTTAGTCGAATTTGATGTGAAATTATTGTGGAATTTCAAATGTTGAACTTGAGAGCATGCCTGCCCTTTTTGTCTTAAAAATTACTGTATTTAGACTTACCTTCAGCTCATCACTGCTTTTAGTCCTTATTTATTATTGTTACTTACTGAGTTGGTTGTACTCATAGTACACCCTGCACTTCGTGTACAGATCCATGTGATCCAAGACATAGTGGCTGTTGATTCTTTTGCACAGTTGATTTTTCGAAGATTTAGAGATAGCTGCCATGTTTCGTAGACCTTATCTCTCCTTCCCTATCTCCGTGTTTACTTTATTTGGTTTCAGACAATCATAGACCGTGTTTTCCAGACTTGTAATGTATAGATGCTCATGTACTCAGTGACACCGGGTTTTGGGAGTGTATTTGTATATGTTATTGTGAGGTCTTTTATTAAATTCAAATTATTATGTTTTCAAACTTAAAAGAAAATTATGGATTATTGATGTTGTCGGCTTGCTTACTAATGCGATAGGTTCCATCACGATAGGTGTGATTTTGGGTCGTGACAGTCTCCCTAAGTGTTGGGGTAGCAAAAGGCGCCTCGGGTTCCTGTCCCCCAACTGGAGCTACTGGTGGATCCTCTGTCATAGCTCAAGAAGGTGCTCAGGCTTCACCACGTGACCCTCCCCGTCCTCTGTGCTAGCCCCGGCCGCTCGCGGCTCTAGCAAGGGGCATGGGTGTTTGATCGTCGGATCCAATGGTGCATGTCCTCACCATCTGTGAGAGAATAGAAAGGCAAAGATTCAAAATTTTGAAGTCAACAAATTCGCACGATCAAAAATCAAAGAAGTGATGTTTCCTAAGAGTTCCATAGCCTCTCGAAGCTAAGTACAGACATCTCTGTACCGATCCACGAGACTCTACTAAACCTGCTTATGACTCGTAACACCTATGAACCTATAGCTCTGATACCTACTTGTCACGTCCCCAATTTCCCTCTGTAGGATGTCGTGATGGAACCTAGTCTCTAATACTAGGTAAGCCTTGCATACATGAAGAATTAAATTGAAATGGTAATAAAACTTTTCAGTTAAACCAATAGCTATCATAAAAGGGACTCTGCATCACAACAGAACATAACTCCCAAAATCTGGTGATACCAAGTCACAAGCTCTACATCAGTGTATTGAACATCCATGTACAACAGTAACTATAAAAAAAGAGAATGAAATGGAACTACATGGAGGGTGACTCCGAGGCCTATGGACGCCGGCAGGTATACCTTGAAGTCTCCAATCCAATCTCGATTCACTGATGCCTAGGCTGGTATGAAGTACTTGTATCTGCACAAATAGTATGCGGAAGCATAGTATGAGTACACCACAACGATACCCAATAAGTACCGAGCCTAACCTCGGTAGGGTAGTGATGAAGTCGAGTCAAGACACCTAAATAAAGAAAGAAACTAAAGAGGTATAGTATAGTATGATAATGAACACAAGGGAAATGATACAGGGAAGAAATATAACAAGAATCGCTACATTAAGACTAAGGCAATTAGGACATCACGGAAGAAAAACATAATAAGAATGTCAATGAAATGATGCAAACAAAACACAAGTGATGTAAATGAAAGGTATCAATAAGAATCACTACCGAGGTACCACCTTGTAGTCTTATTTCACAATTCAAATCATAATTTTTCCTTATATTACCGCGAGAGCCTTACATTTAGTTTTGAAAATCATTTTTTCCGAAATATCTACCCGTATTTTACCCCACCTTGTTACACTACGTGGCTTAAAGTAGTTCCCCTACTAGCAACACGCATATCAAGCCCACCTTATCTCACCGCAAGCATATCAATATCACAACATATCACAAATTGCACCTCAAGTGCCCAATACCACAACTTGCCAAAGAAGTCAACAACAATAGTGTTTTCACAATAAATATCCCATCGCTCAACCACAATATGTACAAGAGTCTCAACAATAGCAACCGAAAGTGGATAACTCAACAAGAATGGTATTTCAACAATTTACAACTTTGCCTCAATGTGAATCACGGTCTTTATAACTTCAATATCATAGTTCACCAATAAGATATTTCAAGAAATAACAACTTCAAGTAAAAGAACTCAACAGTTAAATAATTAACAAGGAAAGGAGAGAACAATAACTTCAACTAAGCATGTAAAGGCAATTAACAAGAAAGAGATGAGACAAGTATTTACAATGTCAAGTAAATCACGTACGGGTAGGTTAATGATGATGAAGACTACATATTATGACAATTCAATTAAAGCCATGAAAGAATTTACATAACTTTAACCGGCCAATTATCATATTTAGCCTATGTACCCACACGTCACCTTGCGTACATGGCCTTCACGTACCACAATTAACACAAAGCAATACAAATCCTAAGGGGTAATTCTCCCACACAAAGTTAGGCAAGTCACTTACCTCTAACACGCTAACTCAATCCACTAGTAAGCCTTTTCCGCGATTATCCAACTCCAAACGGCTCAAATCTAGCCCGAATAACGTTATACCATAAATACAATCCATAGGAAACTATTTTGAATAATAAAGTTACAGTCTTTAAATAAAATCAAGAAGTCAACTCTGATAGTCAACCTTAGGCTCGCGTCTCTGAACCCGACCAAATTTGCAAAATCTGAACACCCATCCGATAATGAGTCTAAACACATAAAACTTATTCAAATCCGACCACAAATCACCTTTCAAATCCTCAAAATATTGTCCATGAAGTTTTCACAATTTTTCCCAACCTTTCTAACCCAAAACACTAATTAAATGGTAAAAATATTGTGGGTTCATGTAAAATAATTAAATCCGAGTTAGAATCACTTACCCCAATAAATTACTTGAAAATCACCCATAAAATGGCCACAACCTGAGCTCTCTAAGTCCAAAAGATGAAGAATGAAATAAAACCTTCATTTTTGAAATTTAACACTGTTGCCCAGTTATCCTCTTTCGCGATCGCAGTGAATATTTTTTCCCCATCTCACAAGAGACACTTAGCGATCGCATGACTACATATGTGAACACGATGGTAGGACCTCCCAAGACTACGCGATCTTGGACAACACCACGCGAACGCAAAAAATAATGTGAGCCTCAGCACCAACTCACCTCCCTTATAAGCAAACGCGGTCCTGCGCAAGCGTTCGCAATGCACAAGCTCAACCACCTTCGTGATAGCATCCCTGACTTTGTGAACGCGAAGAGTAAAATCCCAGAAGTCCTCAAAGACCCTTCACGATCGCGAACCTTTCCTCACGATCGCAATGAAGAAAATCAGAACTCAAAAACCAGCAATCCCAAATCTAGAACAATTTGTCCGAACTCAATCCGCAACAAGCTCGGGCTCACGGGACCCCGTCCGAATATACCAACAAGTCCTAAAATATGATACGAACTCGCTCGAACTCTCAAATAATATCAAACAACACAAAAACCATGAATCGCACATCGATTAAAACCTAATGAACTTATGAACTTCTAACTTCTAAAATTAATGCAGAAACATACCAAACCAACTCAAACTATCCACAAATTTTGCACACAAGTCATAATTGACACAACGTACCAATTCCAACTTTCAGAACCAAAATCTGGACCCGATATCAATAAAGTCAACTACAGGTCAAACTTCTCAACCTTCCAAACCTTCAACTTTCTAACTTCCAGCAGTTCAAGCCGAAACGACCTGTGGACCTACCAAATCAGTATCCGAACATGCTTCTAAGTCCAAAATCACCATACAGAGCTATCGGAATCGTCAAAACTCCATTCTAGAGTCGTCTACACAAAAGTCAAACTACGGTCAACTCTTTCAACTTAAGCTTCCAACTTTGGGACTAAGTGTCCCATTTCACTCTGAAACTCACTAGACACTAAAACCAACCACCCCGATAAGTCATATAACAACAATATAACATAGAGGAGGCAATAAATAGGGAAACGGGGCAAAAATACTCAAAATAACTGGTCGGGTCGTTACACCAGGATCCCAACCAAACATGCGTACAGGCCTAAACATATCATACTAACCTATCAGAATGGTCAAAATACCGATTCAAGGTCGTTTACCTAAAATGTTGACCATGGTCAACTCTATCCTTATTTTAAATCAAAAATCACGTTTTCTTCAAAATTTCACATAAAAGCTCTCTGAAAAGCGACACTGACCATGCACGCAAGTCAATAATATATGGGCATCTGCTCTGCATATTGGACTCGGACTCCCACATAGCCTCCTCAATCGGCTGAGTTATTCATTGCACTTTCATTGAATGAAAATTCTTAGACCTCAACTTTCGAACTTGCCGGTCTAGAATAACTATCGGCTCCTCCTCATTGGTCAAATTCCCATCCACTTGTGTCATGCTGAAGTCTAAAACATGTTACATATCCTCATGGTACTTCTGAAGCAAGCGTGAAATATCGGATGTACCCCTACTAAGCTAGGAGGAAATGCAAGAATATAAGCAACCTCCCCAACTCTCTCCAAGATCTCAAATGGGCCAATAAACCTCGGGCTCAACTTTCCCTTCTTCCTAGACTACACCACGCCCTTCATAGGTGACTCTCCGAGAAGAACCCTCTTGCCTGCCATGTAAGCCACATCTCAGACCTTCTGGTACGCATAAAACTTTTTCCTTGACTGAGTTGTACGAAGTCACTCCTAAAATACCTTAACCTTTTCAAAAGCATCACAGACCAAATCAGCGCCCAATAATCTAGCCTCATCGGGTTCAAACCAACCAATCAGCAAACGACATCACCTCCCATATAAGTCCTCATACAGAGCCATCTGGATGCTCGACTGATAGTTGTTGTTGTAGGCAAACTCTGCTAGAGGTAAAAACTTTCAACTGATCCCCAGAGTCTATAGAACATGACCGCAACATATCCTCTAATATCTGAATGGTGCGGTCGGACTGTCCATCCATTTGAGAATGAAATGTGATACTTAGCTCGACCTGTGTGTCCAACTCACGTTGCACCACTCTCCAAAAATGTTATGTACACTGTGTGCTCCATTTAGAAATGATAGAAAATTGGAACGTCATGCAGGCGGATAATCTCCCGGATGTAAATCTAGCCAAAAGCTCTGAAGAATAGGAATCCATCACCGGAATGAAGTGTGCGGACATAGTCAACCGGGTCCACAATAACCCATACTGCGTCACACTTCCTCAAGGTTCGTGGTAAGCCTACCACAAAATCCATAGTGGTGCGCTCCCACTTCCACTCTGGTATCTCCAACCTCTGAGTGAACCCACCTAATTTCTGATGCTCGTACTTCACCTGTTGACAATTTAAACAATGAGAGACATGACTCACAATTTCTTTCTTCATTCTTTTCCACCAATAGTATTATTTCAAGTCATGGTATATCTTCGTGACACATGGGCTAATGGAATAATGTGAACTGTGAGCCTCCTCAAGGATCAACTCTTTCAACCCATCAATATTCGGAAAACAAACTCAGTCTTGAAGTTGCATAACACCATCATCTCCAATCACAACCTCCTTAGCACCACCCTGCTGCACCGTGTCTTCTAATACCAATAAGTGGCGATCATCAAACTGGCAAGACTTGATACGCTCCAACAATGATGACTATGCCATCACACAAGCAAAAACCCTACTAGGCTCTGAAACATCCAACCTCACAAACCGATTGGCTAAAGCCTGAACATCCATGGCTAGTGGCGTCTCCACTCAGCCACTGTATTGTCCTTCCCCGGATGGTATAATATGGTGATATCATAGTCTTTCTGCAACTCTAACCATCTCTGCTACCACAAATTACGGTTCTTCTGCTTGAACATGTGACGGAGACTTTGATGGTCGGTATATACCTCACATGGAATGTCGTACAAACAGTGCCACCAAATCTTCAACACATGAACAATGGCTATCAACTCTAAGTTATGCACAGGGTAATTATTCTTATGAATCTTAAACTAACGAGACACATAGTAAATCACCCTACTATCTTGCATCAACAACGCTCCAAGCCCAATACATGATGCATCATAATACGTAGAGTAACATCCCAAACATGTAGGCAACACCAACACTAGGGTTGTAGTCAGTACAGTCTTGAGCATTTGAAAGCTCACCTCACACTTGTCGGACCATCGGAAAAGAGCACCCTTCTTGATCAACTTGTTCAATGGTGTTATGCATGAAAACCCCTCCACAAATAGACAATAATAACCCGCCAAACCGAAGAAACTCCGAATCTCTGTAACTAATGTAGGTCTAGGCTAGTTTTGAACTGCCTCAATCTTCTTTGGATCCACCTTGATACCCTCGGAAGATACAACATGTCCCAAAACGGCAACCGAGTCCAACCAGGATACTGCTCATGCTCCTCTCGATTGGGTGAGTATACCAAAATATCAGTAATGAAGATGATAATGAAGGAATCAAGATGAGGCTTGAGCACCCGATTCATCAAATCTATATAGGCGGCTTGGATATTAGTCAATCTAAATGACATCACCAAAAACTCGTAGTGACCATACCGAGTACGAAAAGTTGTCTTAGGGATATCTGATGCCTTAATCTTCACCTGATGGTAGTCTGACCTCAAATCAATCTTGGAAAATACCTTGGCGCCCTAAAACAAGCCATATAAGTCATCACTTCTCGGCAACAGATACTTGTTCAATCGTCGATAGTCTATGCACATCTTCATTGATTTGTCCTTCTTTTTCACAACAACACCGGTGCACCCCAAGATGCGGGACACTAGGCCTAATGAATACTTTGTCAACCAAATTTGGCAACTATTCCTTTAAGTATTTCAACTCAATTGGGGTCATATGGTATGGTGGAATAGAAATAGATTGAGTGCCCATAACCAAGTTAATACAAAAGTTGACATCTATTTCGGGTGGCATGCCCGACAAGTTTGCAGGAAACACCTCTAGAAACTCTCTCACAAGGGTGACCTTAGTCCTAAGTAATAGAAGGTCAACCCTAGTCTCTATGGCAATACATCTTTATGGCAAAACGGAACAATAACGGTGATGATCAAATCAGACGAATCCACCTCAGGTTTAGCTGGGAATGCATAACAATGAGTAGAGCCCCACCAATCTAACCTCCATCTCTTGGACGGCCTCGAACTGGCTGGCCTCCACCTCAAGTTTCCTCCCCCCTAGCTGGATTAGCGGGCGGTGGAGCAACTAGTGTCGAAATCATGTACCTTGTTGTGGTGTCTTGTTCTATGACCAAGTGCAAAACCTAGCGATGTGCCGCGAATCTCCACAAGCATAACAAGCCCTCAGTTGAAGTGACTGATGACCCTGGAACTGACCAACTCGACTTGAATAACCACCCTAATAACTCTGAATCGGTGGTGCACTGATGGGAGATAAAAGTGCATTGTATGCAACCTACTTAGGATGAGAGCCATAATAACCACGGCTGCCTGAAGTACCATGTGATACCTGAAGCACTAACTAAATCGGCCTAACGAGATGGCCTCTACCAAATTAACCCCTACCTCCAGATGAGGCACCACTAAAACCACCAAAATGATAAAGCCTCTTCACAAATGTCGCCTTTTTACCCTAACCACAAATTCTCACGATCTTCCTATAGATCTCCATAATTCGACTGAAAGAAATATCATCCTTAGTCTCTCTGGCCATCTGTAGCCTGATGCCATAAGTAAGGCCATCTATAAGTCTTCGCACCATCTCCCGCTTAGTTGGGATCATGATAGCTCCCATGGCATGATAGATCCACAAAGCTGGTCTCATACAGGGTCACAGTCATGCTACCTAGTTATAAGCACTCAAATTGACTATGTAGTTCCTCTCTTTGAGTTAAGGGGATGAACTTGTACAAGAATAACTATGAGAATTAAGCTCAAGTGAGAGGAGGTGAACTTGATGGTCTTCCTCGAACATACTCCTGCTACCACCTCTTCGTAGAGACATGCATGTGAAATACTGCAGAGTCAACTCCATTGGACTCCACTATACCCATATTGCACAATACATCATGGCAACGGTCCAAGAAATCCTGGGGGTCCTCCGAAGGTGTACCACAAAAAAGAATAGGAAACAACTTGGTGAGTTTGTACAACTTCTCAGAAGAAAATGCGAGCCCCCCCCCCCCAACCCAATTGATTGTGTAGCAATAACAGGCTGAACTACTCCAACTAGTGGAATTGTCGCAGTCTGATATTCATGAGCCATCTACTCTGGAGTGTGAGTAACAAAGGTTTGGGCTCCTCCCCCAGCCTGAGAGACGGCTGGTGCTACAGGAAATACATTGTCCTTGTCCAAGATCTCTACAAAGCCTACTTGGCGGACTAGATGGTCCTGAAGTACTAGGGTAGCAATGAACCCCTTTGGGACCTGAGCTGGTCCAACTGGTGTTGCCGGAATACAGATCTCTCCTCATACTCTTTGAGGCTCTATAATAGGTGTTGGTACGTGTGCTCTAGGTTGAGCTCTAGCTCTACCTCGGCCCCGTCTTTTACCCCTAGTAGTGGCTGCATACTGGGGCTCCGACTCATGACCAGCTACTAATGCGGTACGTGTCCTCACCATCTGTGAGAGAATATGAATAGAATAATTTACACTCAACGATTAAATAAAGTCACATGATACAAAAAGAAAGAGAGTGATATTTCCTAAAGCCTTATAGCCTTTAGAAGATAAGTGCAGATGTCTCTGTACCGATCCTCAAGACTTTACTAAGATTGCTCATGACTCGTGAGACCTAGGCAACCTAGTGCTCTGATACCAACTTGTCACAATCCAAAATCCTAACTAATAAAGGGTCATGATGGCGCCTAACACCGCTTTCTAGGCAAGCCAACACAACTGATAATATTCAAAGAAAAGCAATAAATAACCAACAACTGAACAAATAACATAACGTGAAACAATTATGTGATAACATAGTAAGTTCAAAAAACTAGTAACTAATGTAAATATATCCAAGATTTGGTGTCACAAGTACATGAGCGTCTAGATCCGACTAAATATATGGTTCTCAAAGAAATACAACACCGCTCGAAATAAAATGGAAACAGTACAATGAATATAGGAAAGTGAATCTAAGGCCTGCAAACGGGACGTAGCTCTACCTTGAATTATTGTTTGGTATCCGCAAAGTACCTCTCGGGACTCCACTGATACCAATGTCAAAATCTGCACAAAAAGTACAGAAGTGTAGTATGAGTACAATCGACCCAATATACTCAGTAAGTGTCGAACCTAACTCCGATGAGATAGTGACGAGGCTAAGATAAACACCTACTAAAACTTATGTAGTTATATACATAAAGCAACATAATAACAAATAAAGCGTCAAAAGAAACAACAGGGTAGGGACATGTAGAAAGGGTAATAAGCGAAACAATAAATAAGAATCATCAAGAAAACCTCTTTCAAGATAAGCTATGAAACAATCAAGTCAAGTTCACATTTCAATTATCAAGTCAAAGTAATAAAATTAGCATGGCATCACCCTTTGTGGTTTTACTCTCTTCCTCACCATATAATATAAATGCAAGTGAACATCACCCTTCGTACTTTAACTCTCATCCTCACATAATCATAATAAAATGCATATGCACGGTATCACCCTTCGTGCTTTAACCTCTCATGTTAAATAAGCATGTGCACGACATCACCCTTCGTTCTTTTTTGACCTCACATTCATGCAATTAATGATATAAATATGTTGATGAGGTACGACAAAACCCTTCGTTCTTTTCACGCTTCCTCACCAAGCATCAATAATAATATATATTTCAAGCAAGGTGAGAAGTAAATACATTTAAACGATAGTGTTGAATTTCACTCGTCATAGGAGAATATGTTCATAGTTAGAGCCAACAACAAATCACAAGTTCCAAGTTCTCAACACCCAATATCTCAACAATTAAATATGAGAAATAACTTGAAAGCAACTAATCAAAGAATAAGCAATATATCTAAGGCATGGAAGGCATAGTAAAGGAAATAAAATTGTACATGTCACGATCCAAACTGGAGGGCCATGACTGGCACCCTGGCCGTACCTGCCGAGCACAAACGTACATTTTATCTAACCTTTCTTATTATCTATAAGGGCCGACGGGATCAACATAAATGTAGACATGAATTATGAACAACTAAAAATAACAGATAATGGCATGAATATATATAACATGGGCCGATAAGGCTGTCATGAAGCTATAAATAAGGTACGAGCTGACAAGCTACCATGAGATACTATACAACAAAAATCAGCCGACAAGGCAATCCAAACTATACATGAGTTGACACCGATCTATGAGCCTATAATGGAACATAAGTGCAGCAACATTGCTGGAACAGGGCCCTGCATACCCATAATGTCTATAACAAAAGTGCATACCAAGACCACGGTAAGTCCGGAGAAGAGATCTCACCAATAACCACTGAAATGGGCATCTTGATATGGTGGGGGAGTTGCGTCTACCTGTCTATCAGGACCTGCAGCATAACATGATGCATCTAAAAATAAAAGGGATGTCAGTACGAATAAAGTACCGAGCATGTAGAGCAGGAAAGCATAAATAAGAACAGTAATGTAAGTAGGGATAGAGAATATCATACTGTAACATCTAAGTGCCTTTGAGGTCGACTGACATGAAATGCATGATATATATATATACACACACACACACACACACACACATACACATATATGCCTCTATGGGCATCATCATCATCATATCGTACCCAGCCATAATAGGTTCGGTAAAACATACCCGACCATCATAAGGCTTGGTAGAATCATACCCGGCCACATGAAGCTCGGTAAAACCCAACTGATCAGTGGTTGCACAATAGGTGACGTACCCAAACGACTATAGCGCGGCTCGGTAGAGTAAAATAGGCACCTATATATAATGCATGCTGGACTCATTGAATCACATTATGAATCTTTCAGAGTGACGTAAGGTCGGTAACTCCGTAATTCCCATTAAATTAGGAGAAAACCTTAGTAACATTGGACCTAAAGTTTAAGTAAAATTATGAACGTAAGTTGCGACAACTTTTGTCGACTTTTGTTTCATAACTCATTTGACTTAAAGACTTATGATACAGATATTATATGATTCAAATACCTTAAAACATGACCTCCTGAGAATATTAATCACCTCTAGGTTTACCCAAAAATATGGGTTACAACATCTTAAATTTGTTTAACTTCTAGCACTTGTTACACACCAGCAGGATTAACTTCTTATCATCTCAAAGATAATCTCTTCTCGATTTATGTCGACTAACTTATGGCGTGATCTAATGTATGTGAATATGGGTTGTAACACCCTCCCCTCGCCCTTAGGAACATTCGTCCTCGAATGTAAGGGTTTATGGGGAGTCTAACTCATCGTGGATTCATGTAAGGGTTTAAACAATCTCAAAAGACATACACTTTCATAGTTTGAAGTGGAACATGTAATATACATACGACATTACTATCTTGACTTTCTCAATACCAATACACAACCCATACCATGTCTACGGAGCCTCTAATAGATACAAAAGAGTACAATGATAGTATCGGCAACAAAGCTCCAGTTATACCTCAAAACATAATACACACAGAACAAAAGATACATGACCCCGAAATGAAGTGGGGCTCACCAAGTCAACTGGGAAGAGAGTATACCGTTGTCACTGGTCAATGCCTTCTGTTGTGGAACCACCTGCATCCATTAAAGATGCATTGCCCCCGAAAATAGGGACGTTAGCACATCTTGAATAGTACTAGTATGAAAACCAAACACTTATGCAAAGACTTGGAAATACAACATGAATAAGATGAATCATGGCAACAGTAAAAGGCTTAGATAGTCGTTAAAGTCATAACATATTTATGAAGAGCTTTCAATAACATTTATAAATTTTTAATTTGGGGATCCTCTGCAACTACTTTTACACAAAGCAGAACTGCCGCCTGTCCCCAATGTATGCATGTGTAGGTGCAATCACAATACCAGAAACTCTACACAAACCAGCCCTGCCACCTCACCCCAATGTATGCGGGTGGAGGTATATTCGCAATAACACAAACTCTACACAAAGCAGCCTTGCTGCCTCACCCCAATGCATATGGGTGGAGGTGTATTCACAATACCACAAATCTACACAAAGTGGCCCCACTGCCTTACCCAGTGTATACGGGTAGAGGTGTATTCGCAATACCGCAACTCTAAAAAAAGCGGCAGCACCACCTCACCCCAATGTATGCGGGTGGAGGTGTATTCACAATGCCACACTTCGGAATCCCAAAATGATACTAGTTTGTACAAAAGCATTCCCTTCCAATCAACCATTTGGCACTTTTGGCCTTAGCAAGTGTAAGTTCATAAGGTTTCATCATATGAGAAATAAGTGTTTAATCACATTGATTTCATACAAGATCTCCTTCCCAAAAGGGGTATAACTTAATTAAGTCAAAAATACAGAATCATCAACACACGAGGGTTCTAACATGTTATGCCAATTGGGAATCAATTTTACTAGTTTGAATAGCCCATAACAATAGCGTTCTATGTTCGAACTTCACACGATGGAGTTTTGTAAGAACACAGGAATCACAATACCAGAAAAAGAGTTTAGCATTCATACCTCGAAAGAGCTTTACGTAGTGCCACAATAATGTCCCAACACTCCGAACGATGACAATCTATATAGGAGGAGATAATTATAATCATGACAAGAAGAATTCGCATGGCAAGGGCTGTTACGACTATGAACCGACCTTTCCCTCAACTAATTCAAGAACAAAACCACCCAAGATGGTTCAACAACTCCCCCACCGTCTCTCTTAGCTCATGCATGTGATAAATCTACCCTCATCACCCATAATCAACCCAAACCCTAAATTGAAGAATTGGGGGAAGCAATTCTTACCTTTTTGAAGCCCTAGCATGTTCCCTGTGATGGAATTCCAAGGTTTGCTCAAAGTAGAGTAGTGCAATCCTTAGTCCTCCCTTTCTTCTCTCTCTAGAATAGCTCTCTCCTCTCTGTAAAATGTCAGGTAATCCCCCAAAAATTAACCCTTAGGCTAGATAAATGAAATGGGGGTCGGGTTATAAAATTTGAGAAATTGATCCCCCACACAGATATGCGATCGTATATACGACCGCATAACACTTCTGTGGTCCACACAATGGACCGCATAGTGGCCCTCCAAAACTAGGCATTTCTGCTTCACTCTGTGACAGGTTTGCGGTTCGCAGACCAATTCTATGGTTTCATAATGGATTGCAGAACCTCCTTCCGCAATTTCTTATATTGGATCTGTGATGGGATCTGCGGCCCGCAAAACGGCTCTGCGGTCGCATAATGGTCCTCAAAATTGGCAAATATTTCTGCTTCAATCTGCGGTCCGCAAACTGGTTCTTCGGTCACATAGTGGACCGCAGAACTTCCATGTTCTGCAAACATTTTCCTTCAACTCCTTGACGCACTGAGCAACACCAAAAGCTCATACCACGGCTCGCAAGCTTGCAGCGAAGAATTTCCACAATCCTCAAACACCACAAAACCTCAGGTTTTAGGTAAAAATATTATGGGGATTTACATCCTCCCTTACTTAGGATCATTCGTCCTTGAATGAGGATCAAAATTCACCATTAGCACCCAATGTGACTCAACTGCTATAATACAAACCAGCAGTTCCAAATGTTTCACTAACTCCTTAAATTTCCAAAACTTTTGCCAAAGTCTACCTTATAATTGGGGCCAATCCACCTGCCAGAGAATCCCAAAATCATTCCTAACAACATAACCACAACACAACGATGTAAAACAACAGGGAAACAACATCGGTCATAATGCCATTAAACATTACTTTACCAAGGAGGAGTAACCTCAAACACAAGTCGTACAGGGGAAACATAATTTTTAGAAAGTTAGCTTTCAACATCATGGAAACAATTACATAGCTAATCAAATAAATTAGGATACTCATTCTTCATCTCTTCCCCGGCCTCCCAGTTGGCCTCTTCAACTTATTGGTTTTCCCATAACACTTTCACAGAGGCAATCTCTTTATTCCTCAACTTTCAAACTTTCCTATCAAGAATTACAACTAGCATTTCTTCATAATTCAATTCTTCATTAACCTCAATTGTATCAACCGGAACAATGAGCGACGGATCTCCAACCACATTCTTCAACATGGATACGTGGAACACAAGGTGCACTAAAGACATCTCTGAAGGTAAGTCAAGCATGTATGGCACCAGACCAATCCTCTGAATGATTCTGTATGGTCCGACATACCTCGGACTCAACTTCCCTTTTTTATCAAACTGCATTATGCCCTTCATGGGGGAAACCTTAAAGAATACCTCAATCATCCTCTTTGAACTCCAAGTCCATGTGACGCATATCCGAATAGGACTTTTGATGACTTTGAGCGGTTTCTAACCGATCCTTATTAATCTTAACCTTCTCCATAGCCTGATGCACGAGGTCTGGTTCTATCAATTCTGCTTCCCCAATCTCATACCATCCGATGGGAGACCTACATATCCTACCAAATAAAGCCTTGAATGGTGCCATCTGCATATTAGCATGATAATTATTATTGTAGGAAAATTCTACGTGTGGAAAATGATCATACCAGGTACCCTTGAAGTCAAGAACACAAGCATGCAACAAATCATCAATCGTCTGAATAGTCGGCTTTGCCTGCCCGTCAGTCTGCGGGTAAAAGATTGTACTAAGATTCTCCTGAGTACCCAAACCTTGCTTAAATTGCTTCCAAAAGTTAACTATGAACTGTGCCCCTCGATCTTAGATAATAGAAACTGGAATGCCATGCAACCTGACTATTTCCTTGATATACAACTGAGCATAATGTTCTGCTGTGTCGCTAGCCTTAACAAGTAAGAAGTGAGCTGATTTCATGAGTCGATTCATAATCACCCAAATCGAGTCACACTTATGAGGCATGCAAGGTATTCCCACCACAAAGTCCATATTGATCATTTCCCACTTCCACATTGGAATTTTTATGTTTTGTGTCAACCCACCGGGTCATTGGTGTTTGGCCTTTATTTGTTGACAATTTGGGAATCTCGCCACAAAGTCCGCTACACTCCTCTTCATAGCATTCCACCAATAGACTTCCTTAAGATCATGATACATCTTTGTAGAGACCGGGTACACAGAATACCTAGTAGTGTGAGCCTCGGTCATGATTCTTTCCCGGATACCATCCACATTTGGAACACATAGTCGCCATTGGTATATTAGTGTACCATCATTCATGCCAAGATAACAGGCCATGGTCTTATTTTTATGAATCCCCTCCTTTAATTGTACCAGCAATGGGTCGTTGTACTATTTTTCCTTGACTTCTACAACAAGTGATGATTCAGCCCTATTTTGCACAATCACTTCTCTTTCACTAGAATTCGCAAGATAAACTCCCAAACTAGCCAACCGATGAACCTCCTTGGCCAATGGCCTTTGCTATGCCTCTAAGTGAGCCAAACTACCCATAGATTTCCGGCTAAGAGCATCCACAAGAACATTAGCCTTCCCCGGATGATACAGAATATCGATGTCATAATTCTTGAGTAACGCAAGCCATTTTCCCTGTCTTAGATTCAATTCCTTCTATTTGAAAATGTATTGGAGGCTCTTATGGTCCGTGAATATATCCACATGGACCCCATACAGATAATGATGCCAAATCTTCAATGCAAATACCACCGCCGCAAGCTCTAAGTCGTGTGTTGGATAGTTCTTTTCATGATTCTTGAGCTGCCTAGAAGCATAAGCTATCACCTTGCCATGTTGAATTAATACACACGCAAGTCTGATTCTTGAAGCATCACAATATACCAGAAACCCATATGTGCCCTCTGGTAGGGTCAACACTAGTGTCGTAGTTAATCTTGATTTCAACTCCTGGAAGCTCCTTTCACAAGCATCTGACCATTGGAACCTAACCGCCTTCTACGTCAATTTAGTCAACAGAGAGGCAAGAGTAGATAATCCCTCCACAAACTTCTTGTAATATCCAGCTAAGCCCAAGAAATTGCGAATCTCTATTAGGGTAATAGGTCTAGGCAAATTCTTCACCGCTGAAATCTTCTGAGGATGAAACTTAATTCCTTCTCTAGAGACAACATGACCCCAAGAACGTGATAGATTCAAGCCAAAATTCACATTTCAAAAATTTCGCATACAACTGCTGTTGATATAAGGTTTGCAAGATTGTCCTAAGATGATCGGCATGGACCTCTCGACTGCGTGAATATACCAGAATATCATCAATGAACACTATCATAAAGGAGTCAAGAAAATGTGTGAAGACTCAATTCATAGGATCCAAGAAAGCTGGAGGGTAATTTGTTAGCCTAAAGGACATTACCTGAAATTGAAAGTGCCCACACCGGGTCCTGAAAGCTGTTTTTGGAATATCCTGCTCCCTGATCTTCAATTGGTGATACCTGAATCTTAAATCAATCTTGGAGAAGTACTTAGCACCTGTAATTGGTCAAACAAGTCATCTATCCTTGGCAGTGGGTACTTATTCTTGATCGTGACCTTGTTAAGATGCTGATAGTCAATACACATTCTCAATGACCCGTCTTTCTTACTTAAAAAAGGACTGGTGCGCCCCAAGGCGACACACTCGGCTAGATGAAACCCTTTTCTAACAAGTCCTTTAGCTACTCCTTTAGTTCCTTCGATGTTGTCGGTGCCATTCTGTAGGTTGGAATAAATATAGGTTATGTTCCTAGCATCACATCAATCCCAAAATCATTCTCCCTATCTGGTGGGATCCCATGGAGCTCATCCGGAAAGACCTCTGAAAATTCATTCACAACAGGCACAGACTCAAGTGTAGATTCCTCAGCATCGGTGTCCATAACCCGGACCAAATGGTAGATACACCCCTTGTCAATACACCCCAAATAAATGAGATCGGCTATGGTTTCCCGACCACGTACCATGAAAACACAATTTCTATAAACTCGTGCGGCCACAATAGACTCGCCAACCGGAGTAGATACATAGAACGGCTCATGAAGTTGTTCCTGTTCTATCCCAACTTCCATAGCAACATAAGGAGTGACATACGACAAAGTGGAACCAGGATCAATAAGAGCATATACATCATGGGATTGACAGCCAATATACCTGTGATGATATCTGGAGAAGCCTCCGAATCCTGACGCCTCCGCATAGCATAAAATCTGTTAGGCCCTCCTAAGTTTAGGGTACCACCCCTAGATGCAACACGCCCCATGGGTGATAGAGTGCCTCGAGCTGGAAGAGGCGTTGCGGATGTAGTAGCTACAAAACTGGCTAGCTGTGTTGCTCCCCTACCTATGCTCTGGTAGGACGAACGACAATCCCTCTGAATGTGACCCATGATACTGCACCCGTAGCATATGGGCTGGTCCATGAAGCAGGACCCAAAGTGCATCCTCCCACACTTAAGGCATAGGGGCCTCTACTGCTGCTGGAATCTCCCTCCAGGCCGACCTTGTTGGTGGGGTCCCCTATTGCCTTGACTGGGCCTGAAACAACTCCACTGCTTCTGACTAGGCCTCGATGGTTGTGCACTCTACGAATACTAAGTGACTGACTGAGATGGCCATAAGGACCCTCCCCTAAATGCTGACCTACCACCACCACCACCGGAAGAACCAACAAAGTTGCCCGCGGACCGGGCCGTGCTGCTACCCTCACGCTCCATTCTATTTTTCTATTTACGGTTCTCTGTAGCTTGAGCAAACGCCACCAGCTTCCCATAGTTCATATCAAAATGCAAGGTAGCTCTAAGGCCCTATACAAACCGGTGCACTCTAGCCTCCATAATGGGCAACATGGGAATAGCATACTTAGACAGGCTCGCAAACTCCATATGGTACTCCTACACATTCATGCTACCATGCTTCAGGCTCTCAAACTCAGTGGCACAGGCCACCTTAGTCTCGGCAGGCAAGAACTGATCCATAAAGGCATCAATGAACTCACTCCACCTCTCTAGAGGGCTCCCCGTCTCACGGGGCTCCTCCCACATCTCAAACGAAGAATAGGCCACCCCTTTCAGGTGATAGGAGGCCAACTCCACTCCCCCCGTCTCAGTAGCACGCATAACTCGGAGAGTCTTGTGCATCTAATCAATGAAGTCCTAGGGGTCCTCCTCAGGATCAATACCTGTGAACACTGGACGATCCAACTGGAGAAATATGTTCACCCTGGAACTAGCAGAATCCACTGGATGACTAGAAAAAATGGATGCAACATTTGATCTATGGGCTTGGGAGGCCACTATCTGAGCCAACATTTGTATGGATCCCCTAAGATCCCCATCAGAAACACCGGGACCGGAAGCTAGAGCTGGAGGTGGAATTGGAATATTAGTTGGAGGAACCGTTGCACCCTCAGTAGGTGTAGGAACTGGTACATTCTAATCATGAATAGTAAATTCAGGCAGTGTAGTAATTGGGGAATATGCTCACCCCTCGGGTGCTCACCCGCATCATCAAATATTGAATAAAATGTCACTACTAGGATGACATTGGCTCCTTGGCCAGTTCTTGCCTTCTTCCTAGGCGCCATGTTCTAAATGTTAGATCAAAGCACGAGTTAAAGGAGGAACAATCTTACAATCAGTTTTATTGCAGGATCGAGAATATCAAATAAGGCTATTATTTCTAAATGACCAAGTAGCCTCTTAATTATAGATGTGGTCGACAACACACCGATAAGACAGCTCTACTAGACACAGATCTGAGCCATCCTAGGATACTTTAAAACCTTAGGCTCTGATATCAAGTTTGTCACGCCCCGACCTCAGGGAGCGCGATCGGCGCTCAATCGAGATAACCCGACCGAGCAAGCCTGCTAAATTACCTTCTACCCAACTCACCCATAAATAAAGAGAAGATAAATTTCATTAATTAACACCACGAGGGTTCATGAACAACATTAATTCCACCACCATTAGTTACTTCAATTATAAAGTCTCAAAATAAATACACTTCCATAGTTTAAAGTGGAACATGTAATAAACATATGGCATTACTATCTTGACTTTCCCAATACCAATACACAACCTACACCATGTCTACGAAGCCTCTAATAGATACAAAAAAGTACAATGATAGTGCCGGCAACAAGGCTACGGCTATACCTCAAAACATAATACTCGCAGAACAAAAGATGCACGACCCCGAAATAAAGTGGGGCTCACAAAATCAACTAGGAAGAGAGTGTATCGTTGTCACTAGTCAATGCCTTTTATTATGGAACCACATGCATACATTAAAGATGCAGCGCCCCCGGAAACAAGGACGTTAGCACATCTTGAATAGTGCTAGTATGAAAACCAAACGCCTATGCAAGGACTTGGAAATACAATATGAATAAGATGAATCATGGAAACAATAAAACGCTTAGATAGCAGTTAAATCCATAGCAAATTTATTAAGAACTTTCAATAATATTTATAAATTTTTAAGTTGGGGATCCTCTGCAACTACTTCTACATAAAGAGGCACTGCCGCCTCACTCCAATATATGCGGGTGGAGGTGCAATCACAATCCCAGAAATTTTACACAAAGCAGCCTTGCCGCCTCACCCCAATGTATGCAGGTGGAGGTGTATTCACAATACCACAATTTCTACACAAATTGTCCTTGCCGCCTAACCCCAACGTATGCGGGGGAAGGTATATTCACAATACCACAAATCTACACATAGCGGCCCCGCTACCTCACCCCAATGTATGCGGGTGGAGGTGTAAACACAATATGGCAACTCTACACAAAGTGGCCCCACCGCCTCAACCCAATGTATGCGGGTGGAGGTGTATTCATAATGCCACACTTCGAAATCCCAAAACGATAATAGTTTGTACAAAAGAGTACCCTTCCAATCAACCATTTGGCACCCTTGGACTTAGCAAGTGTAAGTTCATAAGGTTTCATCATATGAGAAATAAGTGTTTAATCACATTGATTTCATACAAGATCTTCTTCCCCAAAAGGGATATAAATAATTAAGTCAAAAATAGAGAATCATCAACACACGAGGGTTCTAACACGTAATGCCAATCGGGAATCAATTTTACTAGTTTGAATGCCCAACATCAATAGCGTTCCAGGTTCGAACTTCACACGATGGAGTTTTGTAAGAACACGGGAATTCCAATACGAGAAAAGGAGTTTAGCCTTCATACCTCGAAAGAGCTTTCGTAGTGCCATATTAATGTCCCAACACTCCTAACGATGCCAATCTATAGTGGATGGGAGAATTATAAGCACGATAAGAGGAATTCGCATGGCAATGGATATTACGACTATTACCCGAACTTTCCCTCAACTAATTCAAGAACAAAACTACCTAAGATGGTTCAACAACTCCCCCACATTCGTTTTTAGCTCATGCATGTTATAAATATACGCTCATCACACATAATCAACCCAAACCCCAAATTGAAGAATTGGGGGAAGCAATTCTTACCTTTTTGAAGCCCTAGCAAGTTCCTTTTGATGAAATTCTAAGGTTTGATCAAAGTAGAGTAGTGAAATCCTTAGTTCTCCCTTTCCTCTCTCTAGAATAGCTCTCTACTATCTCTAAAATGTCAGGTAATCCCCGAAAAACGAACCCTTAGACTAGATAAATGAAATGGGGACCGGATTATAAGATTGGAAAACTAAAGCCCAGACGCAGATCTGCGGTCGCATATGCGACTGCATAACACTTTCGTGGTCCGTAAAATGGACCGCATCGTGGCCCTCCAAAGCTGGTTGTTTCTGCTTCACTATGCGACAGGTCTGTTATCCGCAGACCAATTCTACGGTCGCATAATGGACCGCAGAACCTCCTTCCAAAATTTCTCATGTTGGATCTGCAATGGGATCTACAGCCCGCAAAACGGTTCTACGGCCGCATAATGGTCCTACAAATTGGCAAATCGTTCTGCTTCAATCCGCGGTCGATCTGCGGTCACCTAGTGGACCGCAGAACTGCCATGTTCTGCAAACTTTTTCCTTCAACTCCTCGACGCACAGAGCAACCCCAAAAGTTCGTACCGTTCTACAATCCTCAAACACATTTGCTTACCTCAGCACCACAAAACCTCAGGTTTTAGGCAAATATTTTACGGGGCCTTACACCTCATGATACATCTTTGTCGAACAGGGATGGATGGAATATCGGGACTGATGAATTTCAATTATAATCTTCTCTCTAACCCTTCCACATTAGGCACACATAATCGGTCTTGGTATCTCAGTGCCCCATATCCTTAGATCTCGAAAGTTGTAATCTTACATTATTGAATGCCCTCTCTCAATCGTACTAAGGTAGGATCATCATATCGCCATGCTTTCACCTCGGATACCATAGATTATTCTATTGTATTCTGTACAGTAACACCTCTGTCATCAGAGTCAATCAATCTGATTCTCATATTGGCCAGCTAATGAAGCTCTTTAGTCAACCCTTGTCGACTTTCCTCAATATGTACTAAGATTCCCGTTGACTTACAGCTGAGAGCGTCTGCCACAACATTGGCTTTACTGGGATGGTACAATATCTTGACATCATAGTCTTTTAGTAATTCAAGCCACCTACGCTACCTCAAATTCAACTCCTTCTATGTGAAGATGTATTATAAACTCTTGTGATCTATTTAGATGTCAACATGGATGCCATATAAGTAGTGTCGCCATATCTTCAAAGCATATATTAATGCAACCAATTCCAAATCATGAGTCGGGTAATTCTTTTTATGTTTCTTTAATTATCTCGATGCATAAGCAATCACCTTCCCACATTGCATTAATACGCACCCCAAACCTATACCTGAGGCATCCCAATATACCACATAACCTTATGTTCCTTCTGGGAGAGTGAGCACTGGCGCGGATGTCAATCGATTCTTTAACTCCTGATAAATACATTTACAAGTGTCAGACTACTGGAACTTGGTAGCTTTCTGTATTAACTTAGTCAATGGTGCTGATATAGAGGAAAACCCTTCTACAAACCACCTATAATATCATGCTAGCCCCATGAAGCTGCGTACTTCTGACGGTGTTGTAGGTCTCAACCAATTCTTCACTGCATCGATCTTCTGAGTGTCGACACTATTCCCTCATTAGTTATCACATGGATAAGGAATGCTACTAAGTTCAGCCAGAATTCACATTTGGAGAGCTTAGCATATAAATTACAATCCTAAGGGGTCTGCAATACTATTCGCAAGTGGCCCACATGTTCCGCCTCCTAACGAGAATACACCATAATGTCATCAATAAATACGATCACGAACACATCAAGATAGGGTATGAATACAATATTCATAATATCCATAAAAGTTGTTGGGGCATTTGTTAGCCCAAATGACATCGCCAAGAATTCAAAGTGCCCATATCTTGTTCGGAAGGTCGTCTTCGGAATATCCTTCTCCTTAACCCTGATCAGATGATACCCTGAACATAAGTCAATCTTGGAGAAATACTTGGCTCCCTAGAGTTGGTCAAACAGTCACCAATCCTTGGAAGTGGATACTTGTTCTTTATGGAAACCTTATTCAACTGTCGATAATCAATACACATCTTTAATATCTGGGCATAAGCCTGAAAACGTGAAATATCCATGCCCTCCACCAAGGAGACTGTAGTGCACTCATTTATCATATGTGGTCCCAACCCATTCACGAACAGGTGCACCCTATCGCTCATCTCATCCACCATATGAGGAGCGTACTTTAATAAAGAATCAAACTGCATATTATACTCTCTCACACTCATATTACCTTATCAAAGGTTCAAGAACTTATTAGCTCTAGCTCATCGTATCTCAACTGGCAAGTAGTGACGAAGAAAGGACCCAGAAAATTCCTTCCACGCAACTGGAGGAGCGTTCGGACCCTTGGATCTCTCCCAACTATCATACCAGAAAACCACTAAATCACGTAACCGATAAGAAGCCTGCTCTACTGCCTTAGTATCACTAGCATGCATAACCCGCAGTGTCCGATGAACTTGATCTATAAAAGTCGGTGGTTCCTCCTTGGAGTCTGATCCGATAAACACTAGAGGGTCTAGATTAATAAAATCACGAACTCTCGCACTAACCGGTTTATCAGTAGCACTGGTATTCTACCTTGGAGCCTGAGCAGTTACCAATCTAGTCAACAACTACACTGCACTGTGCATATTGTGGTCTCTAGTGCCAGATAGATGAACTGGAGGTGCTGGGTCCCTCATAATATCCTCTGGAGGAGACGAAGTAGATGAGGTATGAGACGGCATCTCAATCTGAGCCTCACTTTGGCCTTCTTTGGCTGGAGAGACCTGGCTGGTACCCTCTCCCGCAGCTGTATCCAGCCGTCTACTAATCACTTTCTTCCTAGTCGGCAACATCGCTGAAAGAAAACAAGGTGAATATTACATATGAACACTTACGACTCAACTCTACGCACGATCTAGATTCAGGAAGAAGGTAATGAACCTAGTTGTCATGTAGCCTCCTGATTATAAATGTGGCATGCTACACATCCAGAATAAAGACTCTACTAGACACGGCTAATATACAACCCCTACGATAGACTTTCTCTGATACCAAGTTTGTCACGACCCAAACTGGAGGGCCATACCTGCCGAGCACCAACATACATTTTATCTAACCTTTCTTACTATCTATAAGGGCCAACAAGATCAACATAAATAGTCGACATGAATCATGAACAACCAAAAATGACAGATAATGGCATGAACATACATAACATGGGCCGACAAGGATGTCATTAATCTATATATATAAGGTACGAGCTGACAAGCTGCCATGAGAGACTATACAACAAAAATCAGTCGACAAGGCAATCCAAACTATACATCAGTCGACACTTTTCTATGAGCCTCTGAAGGTGCTGCAGCATTGCCTGAACAGGGCCCCGACATACCCATAATGTCTATAACAAAAATGCATACCACGACCACGGCAAGTCCAGAGAAGGGATCTTGCCAATAACTGCTGAAATGGGCAGCCTAATGTGGTGGGGAAGTTGCATCTACCTATCTATCAAGACCCGCAGCATGACATGATGCATCCACAAATAAAAAGGGACTTCATTACGAATAAAGTACCGAGCATGTAAGGCAGGAGAGAATAATATAGAACAGTAATGTAAGCGGGGATAGAGAATATCTAACCTGTAACATCTGAGTTCCTTTGAGGTCGAGTGACATGAAATGCATGATATAATATAT
>AWOL01S0017967.1:94807-114064 GCA_000715115.1 Nicotiana otophora
ATATACTTCTATAAACATATGCCTATATGGGCATCATCATCACCATATTGTACCCGGCCGTAATAGGCTCGATAAAAACATACTCGACCATCATAAGGCTCGAAAGAATCGTACCCCGCCACGTGGAGCTCGGTAAAACTCAATTGATCACTGGTTGCACGATAGGTGATGTACCCGGCCGACTATAGTACGTATCGGTAGAGTAAATTAGGTACATATATATAATGCATGTTGGAGTCATTGAATCACATTATGAACCTTTTAAAGTGACGTAAGGTCGGTAACCTCTGTATACGTTATTAGGACTAACTCTTTGTCATGGATCTTATAAGAATCAGGAAGTACCAACAACATTGATAACATAAGAATAAGAGAAGTAACATCAACATCAATCATTCCATAAGAAGGGAAACAATGTAAGTACCGCTAGCTTCTAAGAGTGGAATATCTTTGGAAGCTCGTTCATTACATTATGTACAATAGGAGTCGTGCAAAAGAAGGAAAGGGATAGCCCCACATACCTTATATATACTGCCCAACCTCAAGCTATGCAAATGTCATGACTCCTTAGTCCACAATAAGAGAAATGATACTATCATTATCGTTTAAGCGTCATAACTATTATATATCGACCGCAGCCTATTTTACGATGAAACAGACAACACTTACCATATTTATATGACTTCCCACATCCCTTACCCTTGATCTTTGTGAAGGTAGAGATCTGTTTCAGATAGACCTCCGGCTAAAAAACAGATTAAAAAAGGTAACGAAAACATGTATTATCATTTTTCATGGATGAGTTTGGGTAGAATAAAATCTACCAGGCTTGCTCGGACGAACACAGATTAGCTATCGCGAATGCGTAGCACATTTTTCCCCCAGCCCCAACTTCTTCTATGTGAATGCTGCGATGGTCCCCTCCGAAAACAACGTTATGCTAAAATGAACACAGTTGGCCTGATATAGAGTCCACATTCACACTTAAGATCCATCCATGTGGTTAAGCCACCACATAAAGTGGGGCCCACATTCATGTATAAGAAATCTATAACTTAAGAGTCTTATGACTCACTTTATTATCCACATCCATGTCACGTTATTATTAATAACTAGATCATTTGGAAATTCGAACCTAACAATCATGGTTCGGCAATCAAGCTTGGCAAAACTAGAATAAAGCCAATCCATCCCCATTATCACATCAAAATTGACCATTCCCAATTCAATAATATCGGCCACGGTGTCCCGACCACGCAACGTGACAACACAATCCCTATAAACCTGCACTGCCAAAATAGACTCACCAACCGGAGTAGAAATAAAAAAACGGATCATGAACTTGTCCTGGTTCTATCCCAAATTCCATAGCAACATAAGGTGTGACATATGAAAAAGTGTAACCGGGAACAATAATAGCATACACATCATTAGATTGAACAATCAATATACCTGTGACAACATCTAGAGAAGTTTCAATGTTATCGATGTCCGTTTGGAATTTCGAGTATGAGAATAGCTCCTTATGGTGATTCCGGTATTGGGAGCGCGTCCAGAAGTGGATCATGAGAGAACCTTGAGAGAGAGTTTTTAGGTGTCTAAGGTCTGAAGAGAGTGAAAAAGAATGAGTACAAACGGGCATAAGGCGTCTCATATATATCAATATATCCCAACCGCCTATGTGGGTCCCATAGAGAGTTGCTTGAGCAGTCTCGCGAAAATGCGAATATCGCTCTACTCCGATATCGTATCGATGAAAGGTTTAATGAGTTGGTAACTAGACTCATAGATCTTTGATTTTGAGGGTAGGTCACCCCGTAATTCCAAGTAAATTGGGAGAAAATCTTAGTAACATGTGACCTAAAGTTTAAGTAAAATTATGAACGTAAGTTACGATAACTTTTGTCGACTTTTATTTCATAACTCGTTTGACTTCAAGACTTGTGATACGGATGTTATATGATTCAAATACCTTAAAACACAACCTCTTGAAACACAAACTCCAGAGAATATTAAGCACCACTAGGTTTACCCGAAAATATAGGTTATAACATCCTTGATTCGTTTAACTTCTAATATTTGTTAACCACTCTTATACACCCTTGTACCATTTAAGACCAATAGGATTAACTTCTTATCATCTCAAAGATAATCACTTCTTGGATTTACGTCGACTAACTTATGGCATGATCTAACGTATGCGAATATGGTTTGTAATATTATAATTAAGTAAATTTCCTCTCGCATGCTTATCCCAATGGGCAACACTTATGCACTCGTCACCTCGCATATATGTCGCTCCCAATGCATAGTTCACATACAAAATAGACTCGATTCTACCTTAACTTCCTCAAATCAAACACTTACCTCTTTCCAAAATAAAATTGCAATCAACCACGGTTTTTTCTTTCGAACAAGCCTCCAAACCAACCGAATCTAGTCAATTATAGATCAGACAATTCAAATTAAGTTTTAGAAACTATCCACGAATGAAAAGGGTTCAATTTTAATCATATTTGAAAAAATCAACAAAAGTCAACCCTAGGCTCACTTGGTCAAAATCTGAGATTCGGAGAAAATCTTAATTACCCCCGAGCCCGGTTATGTGATTTATTTCGAAATTCGACCTCAATTTAAGGTGTAAATCTCAATTTATAAAATCCTTACATTATACCCACAGCCCTTAATTTCTACCTTGAAATGCATAGATTTGATGTTCAAGGTCCATGAAAGTAGTTGAAATTGATTGAAAACTGGTTAAGGGTGCTTACCAATGAATTTAGGAAGAACCATCTCTCAAGAAATTGCCTATATGGAATCTAGGGTTGAAAAATAGTATCAAATGAGTTAAGTCCCAATTTCCCCAACTTTTACCCAACTGTATATGTCGCAATTGCAAACTCTACTTCGCAAAAGCGAACAGCTATCCAGCCCCTCTAATATCGCATTTGCGACGCATTGATCGCATTTGCGATTGGCCCTTACTCGCAAAAGCGAGACAGGCTTCACAATTGCGAAGACCGTCCAGCCCAAATTCCAGTTGCATTTGCGACCTTCCCATCGCAAAGGCGAAAACCCCAACTTGCAATTGCAACAGCACCTTCGCATATTGGCAAATATCACAGTCCCTCCACAGATATCAAATTTGCGAGCCCGACTTCGCAAAAGCGAGACGCGCAATTGCGACCAATTCATCGCAATTGCGAGACCTGCAGAACTGAAAAACTAGAAAAATCATAAGCATTTCAATAACACTCTAAACACATGCGAAACTCATCCAAGCCTGCGGGCTCCAATTCAAGCATTCACACAAGTGTAATGACTTATCAAAAACTCGTTCGCTCACTCAAATCATTAAAATAACATCAAACATCAAGAATCGGTCATCAAAACTCAAGGATTTTAACTTAAAACTCAACTTTTCCAATTTTTCATATATGCGCCGAAACGGGCTTAGGTCACCGGGGACCCCCAACAAAACATACGTACAAGTCCAAATATATTATAAGAATCTTTTGTAATCATCAAAATACCAATTTGAGGTCATTTACCAAAAATATTAATCGTGGTCAATTCTAGCCTCATTTTAAGTAAAACAAATCATGTTTTCTTTAAAATTTTACATAAAATCTTTCCGAAAAGCGATACAGACCGCGCATGCAAGTCAATAAGTATCAAATGAAGCTATGAGAGGCCTTGAAATATAGAAACTAAGGCTAGTACTCAAAATGACCTATCGAATCATCATAGTCCTTTAAGTATAGAAGCTTCTTACAAAGATCTCGGATAGGTGGAACCTAGAAGTTATGTTCAAGTAGCCAAAGATCCAAGATTGGTTGAGGCTATGCAAACTGAGATTAAAGCTAGAAGATAATCATAGTTGGGATGTGGTTTCTCTACCAGAAGAAAAGAGAGTCATTGAATGCAAATGGATCTACAAGATAGAGTACAAGCCCACTGATGAAGTTTAAAGATTTAAAGCAAGGTTGATGGCTGAAGGGTATAGTACTAGAGGGACTAGATTACATGTGAACTTTCTCTCCGGTTGTCAAAATAGTACTGCTAGATTAGTCATTTCTATTGTTGCAGCCAAGCATCGGGTAATCCACAAAATGAATATCTATAATGCTTTTGTCCAAGGAGATTTGATGAAGGAGGTTTACTTGACATTGCCGTGAGGATCTACTCACAAGTAAGGAAATTTGCAAGTGTGCAGATTACTTTAAATCTTTGTATGGCCTCAAACAGGCTTCTAGAGAGTAAAATATCAAATTGTCCACTACTCTTATTTTATTTGACTTTGTTTAAAGTCATTTGAATTATTCCCTATTTACTAAGAAATCACATAATAAGATTGTAATTTATTGATTTATGTGGATGACTTGCTTGTCACTGGTAATAGTCTACTTCAAATTCAGGAGACCAAAGACTGCTTACAAGCTTTAAGATTAAAGATCTAGGTGAGCTGAAATATTTTCTTGGGATTGAGTCTGCCAGAAGTAAAGGTGAGATCCTCATGCACTAGAGGAAATATTCTTTTGAGTTGATTTCTAATTTGGGTTTAGCTAGCACTACGCTGTAGGAGCTCCTCTAGAGATGAATCAAAAGTTCACCTCTTTTGAATTTGATGCACATTTTTCCCTAAAAATAATAAGTCTTTGGATGACCATGGTCATTATCAGAGATTACTTGGCAGGTTGTTGTATTTGAACATCACTAGGGAAGACGTTGCTTTTGTTGTGTAACGTCTCAATAAATTCATGCATCTACCCAAGCAATCTCATACGAAGGCTACTCTTAGACTAGTCAGATATGTTAAAAAGTCACCAAGTTTGGGTATTCTGACGTCTTCAGAAGCTGACTTTCATCTTGCTACCTTTTATGATGTTCATTGGGCATCTTGCCCTAACACCAGAACATTTGTTACTAGAAATTTGGTTGTGTTTGGGAGTTCATTGATTTCTTGGATGTCTAAGAAGCAGCTTATAGTTTTTGGAAGCTCTGATGAAGAAGAATATAGGAGTTTGGCCTCCATATAGGCTTATATTGTGTGGCTTGTTGGGCCGTTTAAGTAGCTAGGTATTTGCATTCAGTTGCATGTTTCTCTATACTGTAATAGCAAGTCTGCTATTCATATTGCTACAAACCTTATCATCCAGCGCACCAAGCATATTAACATTGATTGACATTTTATCTAGGAGAAAGTACAATATAGGTCAGCTCTTTTTCATCACTTACCTTCTTCAGAGTTGTTGGCCGATGTTCTTACTAAAGGCCTCACCATACTTCAGCATAACTACCTAGTATCCAAGCTCGGGATAAAGAATATCTTTATTTCCCCTAGATTGAGAGGGGTGTAGAGGAAATCACAGCTTGTACTGCAGTTACTTAACAATAATAGTTAGTTTAGTCTAACCATTGATGAAGCACATATCGATGCTCCGTTGTGATTATTGAAATGGGTTGTAGGTGAAGCATTGGTGCTCCACCATGGTTAGTTATCTCAGTAGTATGTGAAGCATTACTCCTCCACCATATACTTAGTTAGTTGAACTGTACCTAATTTAACTACTTCAAATTAGTCTTAGTTGGCATAGCTAGTGGTCTAGGGAATTTAGTTGGTTAGGTTGATTAGCTATATAATTAAGATATAAATATTTCTTTCTCAGTAATGAGCTCAATACATATTTCATAATTTTCTCTATATATTCTTTACTTTCTCTACCTTCACTAGGTAGGGGTAAGGTCTGCGTCCATACTACCCTCCTCAGACCCCACATGTGGAAATATACTGGGTATGTTTGTTTACCCGAAAAATCGGATAGAGTTAAATTTGTACGTAGTTCTAAGGGTATGCGGTATAGCTTGATGCAAATCGTAAAGAGAAATAGAAATATCCTATCTTGACTATAAGAACAAAAGATAAAAGTTGTTGAAAAGAGGAAATAACTGAAGTAAGAGAGCTCAAAGGATTGATCTTTTCAATATAAGGGATAATCTTTAGTTACAATGTGTGAATGTCCTCACAGAAACAACAATCATCCCCATTTATAGTGGGGGGATCCTACTTTAGATATAATAAAAAATACATAGTGGGGAACCCATGAGGAACTAGTTTTCCCTAATTCCTGCCAAGATTCTCTCTCCTAGTGCAGTTACAACGGCTCTTGTCTTTGAGCTCGATATTGACTCGAGTTTTTGATCTTGACTCGAGCTCGATTCTGACTCAGAGTCTGGTACTGATTCGGGATCGGTGTCGGTTGGCCTATGCATCTTTGGCTCGATAATTTTTCCCTGCCCCGTAGTTGATTTGGATACGAGCTCGATAATGATACCGAGCTTGTCAGTGATCGGTCCTAGAACTCGAAGCTTGATGACCTGAGTTCGGACCTCGACATGGTATTACGAAGCCGCCCTTCGATCAAAGTATTATCATACCGACCAGTTCGTACGACGTACTAATCGATTTTGACTGTATACAAATAGTCCTCGTATTTCTCGGGAAGAATGTAACGAGAAATGATATGATTTCCAAAGGTATGATTAGATATATACTGACGTGTGCATCGAATTCGATCGTGATGTATACGATAGTTGTCCCATCAGTTCAGTTTACCGAGGCATGTAATGGATGTCAGACGGTGGTCGGTCATTACTGATATTGGACCGCCACTGCTCAGCCTATAAATCTCCCCTTCTTTCACCATTAATCACTTTTACATCTTCTAATATCAAAATTTCCTAAGCATTCTCACATACCTTCTGAATTAAATGCGAAATTTTCCTTCTGTGGTTTTTACTGCAAAATCTTTCTTTGAAACACCGCATCTTCTTTATTCCTTTCTTCTAAATTCAAAAAATGGTGAAAACATGAAAAACTGTCCCTCAAAAAGAAGAGGCTTCTTCTTCACAGCCCACCACCGATAAAACATTGGTGGAGCCACGACCTGAGGAGTTTGTTCCCGGAACATGTCTTCTCACCTCCGATTTTAAGGTCGATAAGGGCTCGTTGGTTCCCAGTCGGTGTGAGCCGGTATCGAGGTATTTGTGATCGATAACCAACAAGCAACTTGCTCAGTTAAAGACATATTGCAACTAGGATAACAAGGAAGTGGTAATTCCGGCTCCCGATGAAGATATTACTACCCACGTGGAAGGGTTCCTTAGTGTGTATACTTACCCTTTTAAGTTAGGGCCTATCGACCTTGTTATCATTGATTTTTGTCTTCAATACTGAATAAATCTAGTCGGATTCATCCTTCCTTTTGGCGGATCGTTATCCTAATCCATTTCTTTGCAAACAAGATCGAGGGGATGCCTTTCACCTCGATCATCTTATTAGATTGTATAGTCCCCGATTCTTTCGAGGTAGATTAATAAAACTTCAACGTCGGGCTACCATGGTAATGTTCTCGAGCATAGATGAGGACAAGGATCGAGGTTGGATAGGAAGGTTCGTTCGAGTAAAGACTTTGGACCTGATCCCAGAAGAAAAGATGTCATTCCCCAAAGAATGGAATATGAAGTGTAAGTGTAATTCTGCTATTTATTCCCTATCGCCTTGTCTCTTTGTTTCTTTCTTGCTAATATCTCTTTTGTGATGCGGCAGTTCCTTGGATGCCCGATGTTGTTACCAATCATAAGAATTGGGTACGGGCCCTAGCTTCGACCTCCACATACGCCGAACGTACATGGCGTGATTTGGCAAAGGGCCGATGGGAGGCCAAGAATCATGGTAAGCCTATTTCTCATGTTTTGAGAGTTTGAACGAAATATATTCCACATATTCAACCGATTTTCTTGTGTGCAAGCCTGGGCAAAGATGCAGTTTTGAGGCCTCTGCCCGGCAAGGAAGAAGCCTCGGACCCGTTTTCTAAAACAGCAGAGGGAAATAAGAGAAAAAAGGGCCTCCACTTCCGAAAATCCAAAACCGAAGGCAAGGTCAACTCGTAAGTCGAGGAAGAATACCATTCCTTTAACCTTACAATCGGTTCAGCATCTAAGGGATGAAGATGAGGAAGAGGAAGACGATGGGTCCGTTCTGGTGGCCTGATCAAAGAAGACCACCAACGTTCCACTGGCAGCTGGATCGATGGTGGTTTATAAATATCTGCCTCGAACTGAGGATATATTGGAGAAAGATTCGGGTAGAGTCCCCAATTCATTGGAGGTCGAGGATGCTTCCCATAGAAGCCAACGGATGGGGAATATGTCTGAAGGGGCCCTCCCCGAATCTCTTCGAACCGAAGAGAATGCCCCAAGTGACTCACTTGGGGTAGTAGCAATCAAAGACTCACCTACCTTCCCTGCTTTTTCCGAATGTGCAATTCGGGAAGCCCAATCTTTAGGGGCCCTCGAACTAGACAGGCCTCATGAGGGAGAAGATCCTTTTAGTGACCTGTTTACCGGTGTCGAGGACGCTGCCGACACTAGTGATGTATCAGATATTTTTCACGGAGTGCAGCAGGCTTTGAATCATGTAAGCCTTAAATTATTTGGTTGGTATTATCTCTTATGTCTATTTTTCTTTTCTTACTTTGTTTCTTCTTTCTGCGTAGGCCGTGGTAGCTCATCGAGAAGTATGTTCTCTATCCCGAGCTGAGTTGAATCGATACGAGGACGATCTCCAATGGGCCATGGAGGAGAGGAAATCCCTTAAACTTCTCTTAGGGCAAAGGGAAAAAGAAATCAAGGACCTCCGAGCTGAGTTGGCCAAAGCTCACCAAGATCAGACCGATATGTCCGAGCAGGTAATGACACTATTAAAAGTCTATGGACTTGATACTGGAACGATGTCTAATCTTTCGGCCTCACAGCTGCAACAGAATCTTGAGATGATCGGGAAGCTCCGTAAAGAGGTCGGTGTGATAAAGGCGGAGTCCTTGAAATGGAAAAGAAATATGGACCGCTTTGCTGCAGAGAAAGAGGCTGCTCAAGACCAATTATCATTGGCCGAAAATCAACTTCAGAGTCTGAAGGAGAAAAGCTAGGTTCAAGAAAGGACAACAGAGGAGCTTGAGGCTCGGTTGGCTTCTGAACTTGCCAGGGCTGAAAAGACAAAGGCCGATGGAGACGTATTTGTGGCTGTTTATTTAGCCGACACTTAGATCGCTTAGTCGGATGCGAGAGAAGTAGTCGAGACCGCTCGAACTCGAGCACATTAGATTGCCAAATTTGCCAAATGCCAATATCGGAGGGAAACCCTCGAGGAGATCCATACTCGAGGCTTCGATCTTACTAAAGAGATAATAAAGGCAAAAGAGCTTGAAGCCGATGTTGGGGCCTTGGCCTCCGATAATGATGATGACGATGATGATGATGGCGATGATGATGACGGTGATAGGATCAAGAGCGGGTCTCAGAATGGGGAGGAGCCCGATGGAGAAAAAGACTATTCCCGTAGATAATTAGGGTTTTTCTTATTTTGATCTTTTCGTGCAAGGTCCTGATCGGACGTTTTGTAAACATATATATAAAGGTGTTTTCTTTTCCCAACTTGTCTCTGTTTTCTTTTCTGCTTAGTGGAGATTTTGTTTTACTTGTGTCTTATGAAAGTGTTCATAAGTTTGAGGATTTAGTTGAGTGAGTGTTTGCTCAAACATTTTAGTAAAGTAGCCCGTAGGCTTAATAGTCGAGTGAGTGATTGCCTGAACTTGATGTAAGATAGCCCGTAGGCTTAATAGTCGAGTGAGTGATTGCTCGAACTCGAAGTAAGATAACCCTTAGGCTTAATTGTCGAGTAAGTGATTGCTTGAACTCGAACTTGAAGTATTTCAGCCCGTAGGCTTTATGATGAAGTGATTGCTTGCTCGAACTCGAAGTATAATAACCCGTAGGCTTAATTGTTGAGTGAGTGATTGCTCGAACTTGAAGTAAGATAGACCTTAGGCTTAATTGTCGAGTGAATGATTGCTTGAACTCGAACTCGAAGTATTGCAGCCCGTAGGCTTTATGGTCAAGTGAGTGCTTGCTCGAACTCGAAGTAAGATAGCCCGTAGGCTTAATAGTCGAGTGAGTGATTGCTCAAACTCGAAGTAAGATAGAACTTAGTCTTAATTATCGAGTAAGTTATTGCTTGAACTCGAACTTGAAGTATTGCAGCCCATAGACTTTATGGTCGAGTAAGTGCTTGCTCGAACTCGAAGTAAGATAGCCCATAGACTTAATAGTCTAGTGAGTGATTGATCAAACCCTAAGTAAGATAGACCTTAAGCTTAATTGTCGAGTGAGTGATTGCTTGAACTCGAACTCGAAGTATTGCAGCCCGTAAGCTTTATGGTCTTGTGAGTACTTTCTCGAACTCGAAGTAAGATAGCTTGTAGGCTTAATAGTCGAGTGAGTGATTGCTCGACCTCGAACTCGAAGTATTGCAGCCCGTAGGCTTTATGGTCAATGTTGTTTCAAAACCCCTTCGATAGTGATCGGCCCTTAAGCCTATTTGAATCATGAAGCAGGATGTAATATTTCAAAATATGAATTATCGGTAAAGAGGTCATTATATATATATTCGTATTTTGTGCCAGGGCTTGAGCAAAACTATGCGGGCATGGTTCGTTTTGATCATTTGGCCCTTACACTTTTTCCCTATTGAGACCCTGTTTGATATGACTTTGGTACAAAATAACTTTCTCGTATCGAACTCTATTTATTTGATGGTAAATCCCCACAGTATTCGAGGTTGATTGTAAAGAAGCCTTGGATACTATTAAAATGTCCTCAAGCAGCATATAATTGTTATCTCGTTAAAAATCTTGCCGAAAAAACCCGGTTGGGAAGAAAACTGATCTAAGGAAAAAAGAGTGCAACGCATAATTTTAAACCTGAGGTCTCGATGTTTTTGGCTGAACTCCTGCAATGAGTTAGTATCAAATATATATAGACGAAATAAGGGAGAAAATCGTACCTTAACAATAATATCGTTTGAGGAGTGACACGTTCCAATTGCTTGGTAGTTGTTCGCCGTTTATAATACCGAGTTTGTAGGATCCTTTACCGTTTCGAGTACTTGGAAAGGTCCTTCCTAGTTCGGACCCAGTTTTCCTTCGTTTGGATTTCGGGTGCTGAGGGTGACGTTTCTTAGCACTAAGTCCCCGATTTTAAAATGGCGAAGCTTAGTTCTTCGATTATAGTATCTTTCGATCTGCAGCTTTTGGGCGGCCAATCGGACGAGAGTGGCTTCTCCCTTTTCATCCAATAATTCAAGGCTAGTATTCATGGCCACGTGATTTGAATCTTTTGTTATATATCGAAACCTGGCAGTGGGTTCTCCGACTTCGACTGGAATCAAGGCTTCGGAACCATATACTAAGGAGAATGGGGTTGCCCTCGTACTAGACTTTGATGTTGTTCGATACACCCAAAGAAGTTTGGGTAGGATTTCTCTCCATTTCCCCTTAGCGTCGTTCAACCTTTTCTTTAGATTTTGAATGATAGTTTTGTTCGTCAATTCGGCCTGTCCGTTCCCACTGGGGTGATACGGTGTTGATAATATTATTTTTATCTTATGGTCTTCGAGGAATTTCGACACTTTGCTACAGATAAATTGTTTCCCATTGTCACACACTATTTCGGCGGGTATCCCAAATCGGCATACGATATAATCCCAGATAAAGTCTATAACCTCTTTTTCTCTCACTTTCTCGAATGCATGTGCATCAACCCATTTAGATAAATAGTCAGTCATGAATAAAATGAACTTATCTTTACCTGGGGCCGATGCAAGAGGGCCGATGATATCTATTCCTCATTTCACGAATGGCCATGGGGATAGGACTGAGTGAAGTTACTCTTCGGGCTGATGGATCATCGGTGCAAACCTTTGACATTTTTCATATTTTCGAACAAACTCTTTTGCATCTCTGTCCATATCGATCCAATAATATTCTGCTCTGATTATTTTTCGAACTAATGAATCGGTATCGAAATGATTTCCACAAGTACCCTCGTGAATCTTGCGTAAGACGTAATTGGTGTCCCCTGGTCCTAAGCATACTGCCAATGGTCCATTGAATGTCCTTCGGTATAATGTTCCATCTGCAGTCAATATGAACCGAGCAGCTTTGGTTCGTATGGCCCTCAAATATTTAGGGTCCGATGGGAGCTTTTCGTTCTTCAAGTATTCAATATACTTATTCCTTCACTCCCAGGTTAAGCTTGTAGAGTTTATCTCGGCGTGACCTTAGTTGATCACGGATCTCGAGAGTTGAACGACAGTCCCCGAGCTGATCCCATCTTCCCCGACCGATGATCCCAAATTTGCAAGTGCATCGGCATCACTGTTTTGTTCTCGAGGTACATGTTATAAGGACCATTCTTTGAAACGGTGCAAAGTTACATGCAGTTTGTCCAAATACCTTTGAATTCTATCTTCCCTAACTTCGAAGGTTTTGCTTACTTGATTTACCACCAACAAAGAGTCACACTTGGCTTCAATGACTTTTGCTCCCAAGCTTTTAGCTAGCTCGAGACCTGCAATCATGGCCTCATACTCGGCCTCGTTGTTAGTCAACCTAGTAGTTTTGATAGATTGCTTAATAGTGCTACCCGTAGGCAGCGTTAAAACGATGCCTAGCCTGGACCCCTTCACGCTCGAAGCCCCGTCTGTGAAAAAGGTCCATACCCCCGATGATGTACCCGATTTCAACAAGAGTTCCTTTTCGACTTCGGGTACGAGGGTTGGCGTAAAATCGGCCATGAAGTCCGCTAACATTTGAGACTTGATGGCCGTCCGGGGTTGATATTTGATATCGTACCCACTGAGTTTGATGGCCCATTTGGCCAATCGGCCTGATAGTTCGGGCTTGTGAAAAATATTACGAAGTGGGTAAGTAGTTAATACGCATATGTGGTGACATTGAAAGTATGGTCTTAACTTTCTACAGGTGCTTATCAGTGTAAGTGCCAATTTCTCTAAGTGTGGGTATCTAGTTCCTGCTTCCCCTAAGGTTCGACTTACATAATAAATGGGAAATTGTGTACCTTGCTCTTCTCGAACTAGGACACCACTTACCGTGATTTCTGATACTGCCAAGTACAAACAATGTTTCTCATCTACCTTTGGAGTGTGAAGCAGTGGTGGGCTCAATAGGTATCGCTTCAATTCCTCTAATGCCTGTTGGCATTCCGGAGTCCAGGAGAAATCGTTCTTCTTTTTGAGTAGAGAGAAAAATCAGTGACTTAGATCTGACGACCTTGAAATGAATCGGCCTAAGGCAGCAATCCGTCCCGTTAGCCTCTGCACGACTTTTATATTGTCCACTATGGCAATGTCTTTGATGGCCTTGATTTTATCGGGGTTGATCTCGATCCCCCGATTTGATACCATGAAGCCAAGGAACTTGCCCGAATCGACCCCGAAAGCACATTTCTCGGGGTTGGGCTTCATGTTGTATTTCCTTAAAATCTCGAATGTTTCCTGCAAATGAGCCAAATGGTCCTCTGCGCGTAGGGACTTAGCTAGCATGTCATCAATATAAACTTCCATTAATTTACCTATTTGTTCCTCGAACATTTTATTTACTAGGCGTTGGTAAGTAGCTCCTGCATTTTTAAGCCCAAAGGGCATCACATTATAACAATATGTTCCATACTTGGTGACAACAAAGTTTTTTCCCGCTCTTCTGGGTTCATTTGGATTTGATTATACCCGGAATAGGCATCGAGAANTCTAATAGTGTTACCCGTGGGCGGCTTTAAAACGATGCCTAACCCCGGACCCCTTCGCGTTTGAAGCCCTATCCGTAAAAGGGGTCCATACCCCCGATGATGTACCCAATTTCAATAAGAGGTCTTTCTCAACTTTAGGTACGAGGGTCGGCATGAAATTGGCCATGAAATCCGCTAAAATTTGAGACCTTATGGTCATACGGGGTTGATATTCGATATCGTACCCACTAAGTTCAACGGCCCATTTGGCCAATTGGCTAGATAGTTTGGGCTTGTGCAAAATATTACGAAGCGGGTAAGTGGTTAATATGCATATGGGGTGACATTGTAAGTACGGTCTTAACTTTCTAAAGGCGTTTATCAATGTAAGTGCCAATTTTTCTAGGTGTGGATATCTAGTTTCTGCTTCTCCTAAGGTTCGACTTACATAATAAACGGGAAATTGCATACCTTGCTCTTCTCGAACTAGGACACCACTTACCGCGATTTTCGATACTGCCAAGTACAAGCAAAGTTTTTCGTCGGTTTTTGGAGTATGAAGTAGTGGTGGACTTGATAGATATCGCTTTAATTCCTCTAATGTCTGTTGGTATTACGGGGTCCAAGCGAAATCGTTCTTCTTTTTGAGTTGAGAGAAAAATCTGTGACTTCGATCTGAAGACCTTGAAATGAATCGGCCTAAGGCAGCAATCCGTCCCGTTAGCCTTTGTACGGCTTTTACACTATCCACGATGGCGATATCGTCGATGGACTTGATTTTAACGGGGTTAATCTCTATCCCCGGATTTTATACCATGAAGTCAAGGAACTTGCCCGAACCGACCCCAAAAGCACATTTCTCGGGGTTGAATTTCATGTTTTATTTCCTTAAAATTTTGAATGATTCCTGCAAATGAGCCAAATGGTCCTCTGCGTGCAGGGACTTAACTGGCATGTCATCAATATAAACCTCCATTGATTTACCTATTTGTTCCTCGAACATTTAATTTACTAGGCGTTGGTAAGTAGCTCATGCATTGTTCAGCCCGAAGGGCATCACATTATAACAATATGTTCCATATTTGGTGACAAATGAAGTCTTTTCTTGGTCTTCCGGGTTCATTTAGATTTGATTATACTCGGAATAGGCATCGAGAAATGTAAGTACCTCGTGGCCGGTCGTGGCATCGATCATGCGATCGATGTTGGGCAGCGGAAAAGAATCTTTAGGGCATGCCCTGTTTAAATACTTATAATCTACACACATTCTAAGTTTGTTCCCTTTTTTAGGGACTACAACTACATTGGCTAACCATTCGGGATATTTCACCTCCCGAATAGACCCTATTTTGAGAAGTTTAGTTACCTCGTCTTTTATGAATGCGTTTTGCCTCGGACTAGGGTCTTCTTTTCTGCTTCACCAGTGAACCTAGGGTCCAGGCTTAGCCGATGCATCGTTATATCCGGTGGTATCCCTGTTATATCTAAATAGGACCAAGCAAAAAAATCTATGTTATTGATAAGAAATCTAATAAGCCTTTTCCTGAGTTCGGGGAGAAATCTCGTTCCCAGGTATACCTTTCATTCGGGAAAATGCTCGATTAGTATGACTTGCTCCAATTCTTCAATCGTTGATTGGGTTGCGCCGGAATCATCGGGAATCACGAAGGATCGGGGGATCCTTTGATCATCATCTCCATCGATCTTCTGATTTTCTGGTTGGGTTAAAGCTGATGTCTGTGATTGCTATTTGGCATCTCGTTCCACTTTTGAGTCTAATCCCTTTATTGACGAAGGCGAGGATATTGGATTCGCTTCCTCAATGGCAAACATTTCTCTTGCGGCCGGTTGTTCTCCGTACACTGTTTTGATTCCCCTCGATGTTGGTAATTTAAGAACCTGGTGTATGGTCGAAGGTACAGCTCTTATGTTGTGGATCCATGGCCTTCCAAAAAGGGTGTTGTACCTTATGTCGCCTTCGATTACGTGAAACTTCGTTTCCTCGATGGTCCCGGCCACGTTTATTGGTAGAATTATCTCGCCATTGGTGGTTTCACATGCCGTGTTGAATCCGTTTAGAACCAGGGTTGCGGGTACAACCTGGTCCTGTAGACCAAGTTGTTCTACAACCTTCGATCTAATGATGTTGGCCGAGCTACCTGGATTAATTAACACACGCTAAAATTTAGTTTTATTCATAAGTACGGATATTACCAGTGCATCGTTATGAGGTTGTATGACTCCTTCTGCATCTTCATCATTGAAGGACAAAGTTCCTATGGGTGCGTAATCCTGAGCTCGAGGTCATTTTTCTCTCATAATCTATGTATTAGTGCGTTTAAGCACTGGCCCTTGAGGGGTGTCGACGTCATCGATGATCATGTGGATGACGTGTTGTAGTTCTTCTTGTTCATTTTGTATGCCTAAATCCCTATTTTTGAAATGGTTCTTCTCTCTGTCGCTTAAAAATTCTCGAAAGTTCCCTTTATTGAATAACCGAGCTACCTCCTCTCTTAGTTGCCTGCAATCTTCCGTTCTGTGTCCATGAGTGCCGTGATATTCGCACATTTGATTGGGATTTCTCTGGGTAGGATCGGTCTGCATGGGTTGAGGCCATTTAATGTCTTTGATATATCCGATAGCCGACACGATGGCGGATGCGTCAATGCTGAAGTTATACTCCGATAACCGTAGTGCTTCCTTAGATCCGGTAGGCCTGTCGAACCCACTTCTGTCCGTCAGCCCCCGAGACCCTTGACCTTGATCACTTCTTTTATTTCTTTGTGCGGGGTTACGTCTCGATTCATTGATTCTGTGGTTTCCACTATACGGTCCATATCGTTCCCTGATCGAACCATGTTTTCGATTGATATCCCTTCGAGCAGCGGGTTCAGCCCCCAACAGTTCATCTTCGACTCTAATTTTTGATTGGTACCGATTGTGCACGTCGGCCCCAAGTGATAGTTGGGTACTCGATCAGGTTATGCTTCAACCGCCGTGAAGGCATCGAACTTTGTTCGTTCAAACCTTGAATGAAAGCCTGAACAGCCCAATCGTCTGTGATTGGTGGCAGATCTATTCGTTCCATTTGAAAACGAGATACGAACTCCCTTAGCATCTCGTATTCGTTTTGTCTTACCTTGAAAAGGTTTGATTTCCTTGTTGCAAGTTTTATGGCACCGGTGTGTGCCTTTATAAAAGAATCTGTTAACATGGCAAATGAGTCGATGGAATTCGATAGTAGGTTATGATACCAAATTACTGCTCTCTGCGACAGGGTCTCTCCAAATTTTTTAACAACATAGATTCGATTTCATCATCTTCTAAACCATTGCCCTTGTTGGAACACATGTAAGAGGTGACTTGTTCGTTGGGGTCGGTCGTTCCGATATATTTGGGAATTTCGGGCCTACAAAAGTTTTTGGGGTTGCACTCGAGGGAAAAGGTTTTTGAACGAACTTTTTGGAATACAACCCTTTTATCATTGGTGGATCCCCCGGGATCTGATCGACCCTGGAGTTATATGTTTCTATTTTTTTATCATTGGCTTCGACTCGCTTTGTGAGCTCCTCGAGTATTTTAGCAATTTTGGGAGTAGTCCCCGATTCATGCTCATTTGACCTCACTATGGCTGGCTTCGTCCCGTGGGCAATTTCTCGAGGTGGACTGGTCTCCGGCCTACTCGGTAGCTAGGTTTGGCTCTGCAACTGAGCTATCGCTACATGTTGGACTTGCAACATTTCAAAAATCATACACAAACTGACGTCGTTTTCCTCAATGTCATGGGTGTCTCGGGCTACAGATCGAGTACCACCATGAATGTTATGTTCAGGTTAAGAACGTTGGTTTGCCTCAAGGGCCATATGCGAACTAACGTCTAGTGGTATTTCGACTCGAGCTTCAACGACATTGACAAGCGGCCTTCCAGCCCTGGGCGTCAAGTTGTTGGTTTCATCTTGAAGGTCGGCTTCGTTGTCGATAGGTAAAGCCATTAATCAGGGGTTTGTCCTTGCTAATCCGAAGCCAAAGATACTCTCGAAAGACAAGCATAAAACGGTAAGTGTTGCAGGTTTGTATCAAATAACCATTGTTATTCTTAGCCCCACGGTGGGCGCCAAACTGTTTACCCAAAAAATCGGATAGAGTTGAATTTATACGTAGTTCTAAGGGTATGCGGTATAGCTTGATACAAATCGTAAAGAAAATAGAAATATCCTATCTTGACTATAAGAACGAAACATAAAAACTGTTGAAAAGAGAAAAAAAAAATAAAGTAAGAGAGCTCAAAGGATTGATTTTTCAATATAAGGGATAATCTTTTGTTACAATGTGTGAATGTCCTCACAGAAACAACAATCATCCCTATTTATAGTGGGGGGATTCTACTTTAGATATAATAAAAAATAAATAGTAGGGAACCCATGAGGAACTAGTTTTTCCCTAATTCCTGCCAAGATTTCTCTCCTAGTGCGGTTGCAACGGCTCGTGTCTTTGAGCTCGATATTGACTCGAGCTTTCGATCTTGACTCGAGCTCGATTCTGACTCGCAGTCTGGTACTGATTCGGGGTCGGTGTCGGTTGGCCTATGCATCTTAGGCTCGATAAATTCGCTTCGCCCCGTAGTTTGATTTGGATACGAGCTCGATAATGATACCGAGCTTGTCATTGATCGGTCCTAGAACTCGAAACTTGATGACCTGAGTTCGGACCTCGACCTGGTATTACGAAGCCGCCCTTCGATCAAAGTAATATCATACCGACTAGTCTGTACGATGGACTAATCGGTTTTGACCGTATAAATTGTTGTTATATATTCTTCGTTCTCTCTTCGACTAACTCAGTTTTACTTTATTTCTTTGCCTAGCTTAGCTTACTTCTCATCAGATTAATGGAAGTTAATAATTCTGTGCGGGATATGATTTTCCACGTGTCATAACATTACAAACAAAAAAGAATTCGGGTGGCTATTTGTGTAAAAATTCGATGAAAACTAGCCGTTAAAATCTGGCAGACACTAGTCATAAAATGCCAGACAACCTATGATTGAGTACTGTTCTGTCTTGCCCTCTAAATGGTGCTCTTGATTTGTGGTGTCCCCAAAATGGGGTGTGCTTACAACTTCCATTCGCTGAGCCCCTCACAAACTTAGTGGCGACAAGTAAGATAAAGACGGAAATTAGGGCGGCCTTGATTTCACGCCTGCCTTTTCATTAACATATATATTTCTGATATCAGAAATTAAGGCGCCTAAGTTTAATTAATTTTCTGTTTGAAGACACATAATAGTGGTGTTAAAACTTCTCGAATTTCACTGAAAAACATTTTACCATGTTTGTATGTGTTTGTCACGATCAAGGGTTTCGTGGCCTAAAGCCAAACTTCTTAAGAGGACAACTTTTTTACAAAAATTATTTTTTTATTTAAAGTCTACTTTCTAGCTCCTTTTTAGATGCAAAGTTATTAATAATTATTTTATAATCAACAACAACAACAACAATAACCCAATAGAATCCAATTAATGGGGTTTGGGGAGGGTAGTGTGTACGCAAACCTTACCCCTACCCCGAAGGAGTAGAGAGGCTGTTTCCGAAAAACCCTCGGCTCAAAATCAAA
>AWOL01S0017967.1:118572-129420 GCA_000715115.1 Nicotiana otophora
AAAAAATTCAATCCGGAATAACCCATGACCCGCGACCCGGTTCGGTCAGGCCCGTTTTCTTTCCCGGATTATTTTAAATTTTCCGCAATATTTCAAACACACCTTTTCCAACAGCCATGCCTCCTTTTCAGAAACAATGTCAGCAACTCTATAAATAGAGTTTGAATCCCAGAATCTTTCCTTACGAAATTTTCTGAGCTTCTTCTTCTTCTTCTTCTTCTGCACAATATTTTTCAGTGTATTTTACGACCATTGAGTGGTTCGCAGTTCATCAGAGTTTTGGTACCAACACACTGGTGAGTTAAATCGTTCTATCCTGGGAGGACATATTCCAGCACCTCGGGTACTTGAGGGGAATAATTTCCTTAAGGACACACTGTGTATTCAGTGGGCTCGATTTATTCCTATACTGTTTCTTTTTTGTTTTCTAGAATCTATTTCGTTAAACAACTATTACTAACTTTCTGTTTTGTTTTTCCAGAAAGTTTAATTGTTTATTACAGCAATACAGAATAATAACACTGCCTTGTCCTTTCACTATTTACTTTTACTTGTCTATAATGTATTTGTACTCTTTTAAGAAATAATAAATAAATTATACGTTTTTACCAAAATACTCATAATAAAGATAACAACAACAACAACAACCCAGTATAATCCCACTAGTGGGGTCTGGGGAGGGTAGTGTGTACGCAGACCTTACCCTTACCCTGGGTAGAGAGGCTGTTTCCAAATGACCCTCGGCATCCTTCCCTCCAAGAACTCCCCACCTTGCTCTTGGGGTGACTCGAACTCACAATCTCTTGATTGGAAGTGGAGGGTGCTTACCATCAGAGCAACCCACCTTGTCTTAAATACTCATAATAAAGATATTACTTTAAAAAGTTTTGAAAGATAATTTGAAGGTGAACGGAGAAGGTAACTCCTAAGAAATCCATTTCTTTTTTACCATCTGCTATTTGAAATTTATTGTCTCATTTAATTTGGATTTACATAAATATTTGCCCAAATAGATAGAAAGCTCGCTACCGAAAGGTTCTGCATTGCCCGTGTTAAAATCGGGAACGATCACTTTGATTTGCCTTTTGAAGTGCAATTATAACCACCGCCATGACTATTTATAAACAGGGTCCAAGTGTCCAACCGTGTATTTAGGATTGACGAATTATTAAAGTCTGGAATTACCAAACCAAATTACAGGGATTCCAGTTATAATACAATTTTGTGGAATTTGATAGAAAAATTATTTAAAATATTCAAAATATTCTGTCTATCTTTTTGTCATCTTACAAATTGTAGGAGCGCCAGTTTAGAAGTACATGTGCTTAAGTACTCAAAAGTTGATCGGGCAATAATATATATAGTAATTGAATGAAGAAAAAGGAAGTAATGACATGGGGAAAAGCCATTATGGTCTCCTTCTAGTTGGTCATGTTTGTCCCTTATTTTATTTTGGTGGCTTTTATGTCCTTAAGTTTGTTGTCCCTACACCCTAAAAAGAAGGTTAAACTTAAATCCCCACAATCTTTGACTGATCAATAAATAGTTCCCATGAGTCAACTCAAAACTCAGTGTCTTTTGTCTTTGTCTGTCAGTCCTTGTGATCACAACCTCCAACTGGGATCAGACAATGTGAACTTTGACTTTCATATCCTCTATCTTCTTTCCTTTGCTTATTGCTACTGCCACTCTCTTTTTGTTCAGTTTAACAGGTATATCTCTAATTATTTAGAGCAAATTCCTTGGACTATTCTTATGTCTTGGTGGATTTGTTCTCATTGCACCATTACATTTTTATATTCACAACCAAACAAATCCTTATAAGCTCCACTGACAGTACTATATTATCTTAATCAATGAATCTTAGTAATAAGTGACCACTACAGTATTATTTTAACATCTTTTAATAACCTACCAACCTATCTAACCATATCTATAGTCTACTAACTCTAATGAAAAATTTGAGGACTCACCTCTTTGTCTGTTCGCAGACCGAAACTTGAGACAGTGGCAGCTTTTATGCATGTCTATCCCCCTCGACACAAAAAACTAGGAAATAAACAATATAGTTTGATCAATCCTCAAAGTTCTACTTTCACATTCCCTAATTTCAAAGCAGTGTGGCATAAACAAAACCCGTTATTCTGCTTCTATTCAATCCCTAAATTTAAAAAGTTTTAGGTTATATACTTTAAATAATTTGTAGTAATACTTTAACAGATTAATGAATATTTTGTCATATTATAAGTTTTATTTGTTAAAAACATTTATCTATAATTATCTTATAAATAGTAACGGAGCTAGAAATCTTACAAAAGAATTTAGAACAGTAAGAATATGTCACATCTAAGATTTGAATGTGTACTTATCTTAGATCAAGTATATTCAAAAATTTATTTATGAATATAAGAATTATTCTATTTTGTTTACATAATATAATTTTCCGGGGAACCTCTTTCATTGCATAAGTTAAATAATTTCTTTTATTCTACTCAATAAGAATAACAACAACAATAACAATAAATCCAGCATAATTCCACTTATAAGATGTGAGAAGAATAATGTATGCGTAGACCTAACTCCTACTCTACAAATCATCTTATTGTACAAATACCTTTAAGGTTTATATCAACGATGAATTAAACCTATTAAAAATATGTAAAGAGAAACCCTAATATATTTAACTTGAAACCGTACTATATATATGCACGTTAGCTTTCTCACTTCAGAAGTTCCAGAAAACATACAAATCAGGAAAATGGAAGAGGGAATGTCAGGGTTTTCGGTGAGGGCACGCGGTGGTTGTGGCGGCGGAGGAGGGACAAAGTGTGGGCGGTGGAATCCCACGAATGAGCAAGTAAAAGTACTAACTGACTTGTTCAGGTCAGGACTCCGTACCCCAAGTACTGATCAGATACAAAAAATATCTTCCCAACTTAGCTTTTATGGAAAGATTGAGAGTAAAAATGTCTTTTATTGGTTCCAAAACCATAAAGCTCGGGAAAGACAGAAACGTCGCAGAGTTTTGGTTGATGAACCAAAAGATGATGGAATCCACTTCTCCTGCCAAGACAATAATATCACTTCGACCAAACGTGAGTTGCAAAATCACCTATTTTTTTCCTTTGGAGCAACACAAAGTTGTTTACGAGTGACTTATAGGTTACAAGTTTGAATTGTGGAAATAGCCATTGCATTTGTATTAAGGTTGTATTAAGGTAGGCTTCTACATCATCTTTCGAGATGTAGTCATTCCCCGGACTTTATATAATGCGGGATACTTTGTGCATAGGGTTGCCCCATCACGTTCTCTCGAGCTTAATTCTTTTTCATTAGTCAAATATTTAAAAAGTTCTTTTTTTTCTTTTTTTGCTTTTTGGGTGGTAAGTTTTGAACTCATGACCTATTGCATGTCTGTGACAATTTCACATAAAAGTTTAGAATGCTTGAGAAAGTTATATTTAATTACTTAGTTATATGAAGTATGTCTTAACACTATGTTTTGTTCTTTGCAGATTTTTCAGAGATATACAATTATAATCAAGGGTCCGAACAACCAGAAAGAGTAAAAGAGACTCTGCAACTCTTTCCACTGAATTCGTTAAGTGAATCGGAGTCAGAGAAGCTAAGGTTTTTCGCAGAAGAATGCAAAGAGAACGCGGCGTTTTCGTACAATATTGGGGCAGAAATGGATCATCCAACTTTGGATCTGCGTTTAAGCTTCCTGTGATTAAAAAAACCTTATGGCGTACTTTTTATTCCGAGCAGTAGAAACATATTTCTAGTATTTTTATGCATGGTTTTTGAGCTTTTAGGTTTTAGCATGAACATAAAATTAAGATCATTAGTACTAGTAAGAATAGAAAATAGTAATGGCAGTTGGGGCTGAAAGTTTGATGTGATGAATTTGTAAAATGCACGTCGCTCAAGAAATTGAATTGAAACTTGTAATATGCTTCGACATTCTCCTCTACATGCTCATTCCGACTTTGTTTTATTACTCTCTGTGCTTACTCTGCCGGATATTTTATGAATTTTTCACTTTGTTCGTATAAATGTGAACGCTTGGAAAATTGGACTTGTGCTTCTTCTCCCAAGGAGTAATACTATTTCCATGCAAAGTAAGCAAAGCAGTCGTTTCACAATGGCTCGGTTTCCTAGGTTGTGTATTGAATACAAGAGGGGCTTATCTTGCCAAGGAACTTGGTTGAAAAGCAAGTTAATTACCACAGTGCATGAAATGTTGCGTTGACATTAATTTGACTGTTTCTTAATCGCCATGAATACTTAATTGTTTACTTTAATTTCTTTGTTGTAGTAAAGCCAAGATTGTTGATGACAACATAGTCAAGCAAGATTACCGTGCAAATTTCTTTATAGTTACAGGAGATAATGTTCAAATTTATCCTTGCACTATTTAAAATTGAGTAATTTTACCATACAGATAAACTTTGTCTGATATTGTCTATGCAGTTAGAAAAAACTCTCGTTTTCGCCCTTGACCCTCGAGCTCCAACTTGAGGGTAATTTGAAACCTTAATCAAAAGTTGATCGGTTAATTTGGATCTCTTTTCTAGAAGGTACATTTGAACACGTGAAATCCACTGATTTTATTAGTGAAACTTCATATATTAACGGAAATGGCAAATTTGAGATAATTTGCTAACAACAGTATCAGTTGACCGAAAGTATAAGTGATAATAATTGCAATTGTGAAAGTATAAGGACAAATTTGAAAATTATCTAGAACAATTTTTTAAAAGGCGGGGCGTAAGACGGGACATTTTACTTGATATGGGGCGAGGCGTAAGCCTGGAGACGGAGGACGTAAGCCCCATGGATCTTTAAAAATTTTAATTTATAAATTAATAAAATAACATAATAACATAAAAATATATAAAATATAAATTAAAAGTTAAAAATTAAAAAAAAATTAAAAAAAATTAAAAAAATTAAAAAAAAAACATATCTAGCATGATTCCTAAGTATAACTAATGCATACAAATCACGTATAACGTCTTTAACTTTCAAATAATTAAAAACTTACAATTTCTTTAAAACAATGATCAAACTCCACATTTTACCTTTCTAAAAGTAAATAATTAATAAAATCTTATTAGTACGATAATTAAAATATTACTCCTTCATGAATAAATACAAATTAGTTTAAGATATCAAATTAATAAAAGTGTATAACAAGGAGGGGGAAATGAACTAAGACACGACCAATAACAAGTGAAGATATAAATCCACAATACTATGCCTCATTATTAGAGTTATGCTCAATCTTCATATTTCTATTGATGAATAGAACTTTTATCATTAATTTGTTAAAGAATTTTGAAAGTCAACGATATTAATTAGGAAATTCGACACGTGATTTGCGTTAGAACTGTTAGGCGAGCCCCGAGAGTTGGGCATTAGGCGTGTTTAGGGCGCACGGTCTGGCGCTTGGGCCTTCACCGGCATCGGCCACCATATTGGCCTTCCCAAAGTGGTACAAAATGGTGATATCATAATCCTTAAGCAACTCTAACCACCTTCTCTGACACAAATTAAGATCCTTCTGGTTGAACATATGCTGCAAACTCCGGTGATCGGTGTAAATCTCACAAGGGACACCGTACAAATAGTTCCACCAAATCTTCAAGGCATGAACAATAGTTGCTAACTCAAGGTCGTGGACAGGATAGTTCTTTTCATGTACTTTCAGCTGTCTAGACGTGTAGGCAATCACTCTACCGTCCTGCATCAACATCGCACCGAGATCAATCCGTGATGCATCACAATATATAGTATAAGACCCCGAACCTATAGGCAATACCAATACTGGGGCTATAGTCAAAGCTGTCTTGAGCTTCTGAAAGCTCTCCTCACACTCCTCTGTCCACCTGAACGGAGCACCCTTCTGGGTAAGCCTGGTCATAAGTGCTGCAATAGATGAGAATCCCTATACAAAACGACGGTAATACCTAGCCAAACCAAGAAAACTCCGGATCTCCATAGCTGATGACGGTCTAGGCCAACTCTGAACTGCTTCCACCTTCTCCGGATCCACCTGGTTCCCATCACTCGATACTACATGACCCAAGAATGCCACTGAGTCTAGCCAAAACTCATACTTTGAAAATTTTGCATATAACTTCTTTTCTCTCAAGGTCTGAAGTACAGTCATCAGGTGCTTCTCATGATCCTACTGAGTCCGGGAGTCCACTAGAATGTCATCAATAAACACAACGATGAATGAGTCAAGATAGGGTCGAAATACACTATGCATCAAGTGCATAAAAGCTGTTGGGGCATTGGTCAGCCCAAATGACATCACAAGGAACTCGTAGTGACCATACCAAGTCCTGAAAGCAGTCTTCGGGATATCTGGCTCCCGAATCTTCAACTGATGATAGACGGAACGTAAATTAATCTTGGAAAATACCCTGGCACCCTGTAGCTGATCAAATAAATCATCAATATGAGGCAATGGATACTTGTTCTTCACTGTAACTTTGTTCAACTGGCGGTAATCAATAGATATCCGCATAGAACCATCTTTATTCTTTACAAATAAGTCAAGAGCACCCCAAGGTGACACACGGGGCTGAATGAAGCCCTTATCAAGCAATTCTTGTAAATGTTCCTTCAATTCCTTCAACTCAGGAGGAGCCATACGATACGGAGGAATAGAGATGGGCTGAGTGCCCAACAACAAATCAATGCCAAAATCAATATCCCTGCCGGGCGGCATGCTCGGAAGATCAGCTGGAAATACATCTGGAAAGTCCCTCACAACTGGGACTGACTTAACTGTAGGGGTATCAATACTGACATCTCTCACATAAGCTAGATACGCGTCACATCCCTTCTCAACCATTCGTTGAGCTTTAAGAAATGAAATAACTCTACTGGGAGTATACTCTAAGGTACCTCTCCAGCCAAATCGCGGTAAACCTGGCATAGCTAGTGTCATTGTCTTAGTGTGACAATCAAGAATAGCATAATGGGGCGATAACCAATCCATGCCCAAGATAACATCAAAGTCTACCATGCTAAGTAATAATAAATCGACTCTGGTCTCAAAACCACTAAGAGCAATCAAACACGACTGATACACGCGGTCCACAACAAGAGAATCTCTCACAGGAGTAGACATATAGACAGAGGAACTCAAAGAATCCCGAGATACGCCCAAATACGCGGCAAAATAAGAGGACACATAGGAATATGTAGAGCCTAGGTCAAATACTACCGACGCATCTCTATGACAGACCAGAACAATACCTGTAATGATAGAATCAGAAGCAACTACCTCTGTACGAGCCGAAAGAGCATACTATCTTGCCTGGCCTCCCCTTCTAAGGCGACCTCGACCTCCCCAACCTCCACCTCGAGCTGGCTGAGGAGGTAGAGTGGTAGCAAGTGTTGGAATCATAGCCTGAGGACCCGGTGGAGCACGTGGTGGCTGAGAAGTTTGTGGAGGTGCATCCCTCATACATCTAGGGCAATTCCTCACCTTATGGCTAGTGTCACCACACTCAAAATAAGCTCTCGGAGAGCATGACTATTGTGGCTGGCTCGGGCTAGGTCTGCTGGCTGACCGCTAAAAGCACCCCGAACAGGAGGCACACTAGATATTGGCGGTGTGTAATAAGGCTCCTGGGCCTAGAAGGGACCGGAATACCACTAGCAGCTGGAAGAGCTGAATGAACGGGGCGACTCCCATAACCTCTACCATGGCGAACTGTTGGGGCACGAACACCAGAATAAGAACCAGTCTCTCGAGACCTCTTGGCCTTTCTCTTCTCTTTATCTCGGGCAAGCATGCCCTCTAATCTCCTAGAAATACTCACAACCTTCTGATAAGAATTATCCATCTCCAACTCCCTAGCCATACTAATCCGGATACTGGGGTGGATTCCCTCAATAAACCGCCAAACCCTCTCTCAAACTGTGGCAACTAAAGCTGGTGCATGTCGGGCCAAATCACTAAAGCGAACTGCATACTCTGATACAGTCATAGCACCCTAGTGCAACTGCTCAAACTCTGCAAGCCATGCATCCCTGAGGCTCTGAGGCACATACTCTCTCAAAACTATATCCGAGAACTGAGTCCATGTAAGTGAAGCTGCCTCATCCGAACTACTCAACTCATAAGCACGCCACCACTGATAGGATGCTCCTCTAAGCTACAAGGTAGTAAAAGAAACCCCACTCGTCTCCGCTACACCCATAGTACGGAGAACATGATAACACTCTTTAAGAAAAGCCTGATCATCATTTTGGCCGATGCGTTGAAGGTAGGTGGGCGGTACTTCTTGTACCTCTCAAGTCTGAGCTACTCCACCTCAGAAACGGTTGTCCTAGTCTCGTGCTGAACCGGAGCTACCGGCTGCATCGGTATAATATCTGGAACCTGGTCAGCTTGAACCCGCTGCTCTGGAGTATCGGTGATGAGAGTTTGTGCTCCTCCCCTGGCCTGAGATATGGCAAGAGCAAGTGGAATCAATCCAGCCTGAGCTAAGGTGTTGAACATGCTCAGAAATTGGGCTAGGGTCTCCTGGGGAGCTGGTGCAGCAACAGGTGCCTCAGGTGTCTGCTCTCCAGCTGGAGCTACTGGGGGCTCCTCTGTGGCAGCTCGTGTGGGTGCCCTGGCTGCACCGCGTAGACGTCCTAGGCCTCTACCCCGGACCCGGCCTCTCACGGCTCTAGCAGGGAGCGCGGGTGCCTGGTCATCAGATCCGCCTATACGTGTCCTCACCATTTGTGAGAGAATAGAATACAGAAGTTTAGAATTTCGAAGTCAACAACTTCACACGACAAGGAAATCAAAGAAGTGTAATCTTTCTTAACAATTTTATAGCCTCCCTAAGATAAATACATACGTCTCTGTACCGATCTACGAGACTCTACTAAACTTTCTTGTGACTCACGACACCTATGAACCTAGTGCTCTGATACCAACTTGTCAGGACCAAAACTCCCTTCGTATAATATTGTGATGGCACCGAGTCTGTACGACTAGGTAAGCCTAACAAATTGCGGAATATAACAAAAACGAAAGTAAAACTTGTCAACTAACAGTAGTGGATAACTAAATAACTAATAACAATGCCGCTCGGCATGTGCAATAACCAATACTCTATAATACATAGTCTTCCAAAAACCCGGAACATCATAAGTCACAAGCTACAAAAGGAAAACTAGTATCTCTATACATGAGTGTCTAACAAAAGAAGTACGGAAGATAAATGGCATAGGAGAGAATAGAGGGGGACTCCTAGGTCTGTGGACGTGGCAGATATACCTTGAAGTCTATGTACAACAGCAAGCACTCTCAGCTAGTAGCGGGTTTGATAAGAAGCACCTAGATCTGCACAAAAATTTATGTGCAGAAGAGTAGCATGAGTACACCACAACGGTATACAGTAAATGTCAAGCCTAACTTAGGTAGAGTAGCGACGATATCAGGTCAGGCCCACTGGTATAAAATAAATAAGGCAGGAAAATATAACAATATAATAAGAGACTGGAATTTAACAAAAAGAAAACACAGCGATATAACAATGCAACACACAGGGATAAACAGTAGGGAATCTTCCGAGATACCGTCTCATAGTCCCAAAATAAATATGCAGGGAGAACTCCCGAGGTATCGCCTCGTAATATCAAAAGTAAATATACATGGATAACTCCCGAGGAACCGCCTTGTAGTGTCAAAAGTAAATGTACAGGGAGAACTCCGTAGGAACTGCCTCATAGTCTCAAAAGTAAATATGCAGGGAGAACTCTCGAGGAACCGCCTCGTAGTCTCAAAAGTAAACACACAGCTCAACCGATAAATACCATAGTTAACAGTAAGCATTCTACAGTTAAGACTGATAAAGAACAAGGAAAAACAGGAAAATCAACTAGGCATGCTTCACAGAGTTCAAATAAGCAGTTAAAGCATGTAGACATGCGATATCAGGCTAATCAGAATAACTACGCATGTTGGAATAACTCAATTAAGAATGAAAACAGACTAATACTCATTTAAACGGTATAACTCAAATTAAAGGAAATACATGTTACTACTGAGTAAAATAAATTGGGTTTTTCAACAAATAGCCCGTGTACGTACTCGTCATCTCACGTACACGGTGCTCACATATCACGACAATACCAAATCCTAGAGGATGTTTTCCACACAAAGTTAGGCAAGCTACTTACCTCAAACCAAGCTCAATCAATCGGTGACAATGCCTTTTCCACGAATATCCGATTCTGAATGGCCCAAATCTAGCCAAAATCGATTACATAACATAAATATAACTGCAAGGAACTAATCTAGCTAATGAAATCAAAGATAAAGCAAGAAATTAGAAAATCGTCCTAAAAAGTCAACCGAGGCCCACGTCTCGGAATCAGGTAAAAGTCACAAAATATGAACACCCATTCACTCACGAGTTCACTCATACCAAAATTATTCAAATTCGATATCAAAATCTCGATCAAAATCCCAAAATTCGGCCTAAGAACATTAACAACAACAACAACCCAGTATAATCCCACTAGTGGGATTATACTGGGTTGTTGTTGTTGTTAATGTTCTTAGGCCGAATTTTGGGATTTTGATCGAGATTTTGATATCGAATTTGAATAATTTTGGTATGAGTGAACTCGTGAGTGAATGGGTGTTCATATTTTGTGACTTTTACCTGATTCCGAGACGTGGGCCTCGGTTGACTTTTTAGGACGATTTTCTAATTTCTTGCTTTATCTTTGATTTCATTAGCTAGATTAGTTCCTTGCAGTTATATTTATGTTATGTAATCGATTTTGGCTAGATTTGGGCCATTCAGAATCGGATATTCG
>AWOL01S0017967.1:129788-148027 GCA_000715115.1 Nicotiana otophora
AGGGTAGTGTGTACGCAGACCTTACCCCTACCCTGGGGTAGAGAGGCTGTTTCCAAATGACCCTCGGCATCCTTCCCTCCAAGAACTCCCCACCTTGCTCTTGGGGTGACTCGAACTCACAACCTCTTGGTTGGAAGTGGAGGGTGCTTACCATCAGAGCAACCCACCTTGTCTTAAAATTTTGCCTAAGAACTTTTCTCAAATTTTCCCCAAATCCAAAATTAAATGGAGAAAACAACTATACATTAATAGAATACAACAAAAAACGAGTTAGGAATCATTACCCCAAAGCTTCCTCTGAAAATCCCTCGACAAATCGCCAAATTCTGAGCTCTCAAGTTCAAAAATGAAGAATGAAATCAAACCCTCGCACTTAGCCCTTTTTCTGCCAGAGATCTCGCTTCTGCGAGCCTTCAACCGCATATGCGGTCCCGCACCTACGGAATTTCTATCGCAGGTGCAGATGTCACTTAAAAATCATCGCCCGCTTATGCGGTCAAAAGTTCACACCTGTGTGTGTGCACCTGCGGACCTATTCCAACTTCCGGAATTGAAATTCGACCCTGATATCAAAAATTCCACTACCGGTCAAAATCTCCAAAACTTTAACTTTCACCATTTCAAGCCTAAATGAGTTACAGACCTCCAAAATATAATTCGGGCACGCCCCTAAGTCCAAAATCACCTAACGCTTTTCTTTTTGCTCCGCGAGCAAGGAGCGAGCTAAGTAAATCTTACCTGAAAATGAGTGAGATTCAATTATTGACATAGATCCTTCCGCCTATCCGGAGTGTTGGAAATATAGTTTTGGAACCATTTTGATCGCCTTTTCAATACATAGTTAACAGAACCGACAGAACTCCATTCCGAAATCGTCTTCACACAGTTCCGACTACGATCCAAAACCTAGGGCTTAAACCTCCGTTTAGGGACTAAGTGTCCCAAAATACTCCAAAAATCAAAACAAAACCTCCCGGCAAGTCACAATAGTATAAATAGGTACGGGAAAAGCTATTAATAGGGGATAGGGGCTATAACTCTCAAAATGACCGGCCGGGTCGTCACAGTAAAATAGGTAAAATAAAGAGTTTAAAATTGAATATTTTCAAATTTAGAAATGTGTCATTTATTTTGGAATAGACTAAAAAAGAAAGTACCTTATTTAATTTGAAACGGAGGGAGTACTTTTTAATATGTTACACACACATTTAATTTAAGATAAAAAATTTTAAAATCTTTTATATTTTAATACTTTGTACCATCTAAGTATGATACAAAAATTGAAATAGATGAAATAATGATGTGGAAGTTTGTCTTATTGCTCACCATCGCTATAACGATAATGCAACTATTCTTTGCAATGGCCAAAGCATCAATGAATTAGATACACTAATTGTAACGGTGAACTATTATTTATTTACATTGATTAATATGGGCGTGTGGATCTCTTCGACCTGTTGCAATATCACTATATTCAACTTTTAATTGTCAAACTAAAATAACATAAGTGTTTTAATAGCATATTATATAACGTTATTTAAGTTATATAATATGATTATGCAACAGTTTAGTGAGAGAAAAATTATTTTTGGAAAAAGCACTCTTTAACTAAACATTAAAAAGGAAAATATCATATTTGAAGTACTAGTGTAAACGAGTCATGTACGTTTTCTCTCGGCACACGTTTAGTTAGGGTTTACTAACGTGAACCATCTACGATGACTCACCAAAAAAGATGAGGGACGACGACCCCTACCTCACCTAAATCTCTAGGAGTAACGGCTAGGCAAATAACCCTTGAATCTGGTATTCTGCAGAGTCTAGCACCTCTACAGCTGACTCAATGGATGACAAGAATGGGGAGTGCACCAACGATTTTAAAAGGGAAACCTTAGACATCGAAATTAGAGAGTCTATCGGAGACAATTGGAATAGAGAGTGCCCCAATTCTTCTGCAAAAGGTCCCTATGATGCAAGCACTAGAAGTATTACCGAAATTGGAAGCTAATGCTTCGACGACGGCGTGGAAGTTATCCTTTTCAGCTAAAGGGACTGATGATACACCTACCATGGCTGACATTGTCAAAGGAAATAGAACTCAGCAAACGGGTACGAAAATCGATTACTTCCCCCTGTTTTAAAAGATGGAGTCGGAACCAAGAGGATGTGAGCACCCTCCACTTCCAACCAAGAGGTTGTGAGTTCGAGTCACCCCAAGAGCAAGGTGGAGAGTTCTTGGAGGGGGGAGACGAGGGTCTATTGGAAACAGCCTCTCTACCCTAGGGTAGGGGTAAGGTCTGCGTACACACTACCCTCTCTAGATCCCACTAGTGGGATTATACTGGATTATTGTTGTTGTTGTTATTTAAAAGATGGAGTCAAAGTGGCTAGATTAAACTTAGTAGAGATAAAGGAACAAAGCAAAAATGGAAATCGGCTTTGATTGGCTATGTTATAGGAGGTAATCCTTCATTTAAGTAGATGTTGAAATATGTTTATGGAGTTTGGAACTTTGTCTCTACTCCACAGCTATTTCTACATAATGATGGTTATTTCATCTTCCGATTTGAGAATGAGGAAGACAAGAGCACAGTCCTGAAGTATGGACCTTATACGTTCAATTACAGACCCCTGATATTAAAGCAATGGGACCAAGATTTTCTAATGGAGAATGAACCAACTCAAGTCATCCTTCTGTGGGTCACTTTTCCTAATTTGCCAATTCAATATTGGGCGACAGAGAATCTAGGAAGATTGGCCAGCTATGTGGGAAAAACCTATATGTGCGGATAATCCAACTTCACAAGGGGATAGGGTGTCCTATGCTAGAATACTCATTGAAGTTGATGTCTCCAAACCCCTACCTGATGAGATACCAATCGAAATTCCTAACAAAGGGGAAAGAATGCAAGTTGTGGAGTATGAATGGCGACCTCTATATTGTCAAGACTACCTACAAGTTGTCCACCAGACAGGGACTTGCAAGATAGTACCTATAGTTAATGACACTATGGAGAAACACAAGCAAACTAAGAAGAGAGGGCAGAAGAAGCAGGAATGGAAACCGAAGCAACCAGTACAACCTAAGGAGCTTATACCAACAGTTGTGATCCCAAAAGTGGTAAACCAAGTAGATCAGCTATCCTCCTCCTCAATTAAGGATGAACAAGGTCAAATCCAATTGAAAGATATAGGGAAAGAAAATATGGATCAAATTTAACAGCCTTCACAAACTGAGACTATGGAAAGGATATTGACTCAAAATAGATTCAGTGCTCTTAGAATTCAGTCAGAAGTAACCACTAATACAGTGGGAGGGACATCCACTCCAATGAAACATAACCTCCCATGATTTTCGGATCATGGAACATTAGGGGGCTGAATAATCCCTTCAAGTAGAAGGAATGTAAATCCTTCCTACTTACAAATAAAGTGGTTCTAATGGGGTGTCTAGAGATAAAGTTAAAGTTAAAGAGGTTAAAAGGGTAAAGAGGAAGCTAGGAATAAAGTGGAAAATTGCAACTGATTACATCTCAACTCCAAATGGAAGAATCTGGGTATGCTGGAAGCCATCACTTGTAGAGGTCAAAATCCTAAGGACTGATGGCCAAATTGTCCATTGTCAAGTTAAGGACAAAGGGTCACAGTTTAGTTGCCATACCACCTTTGTATATGGTTTCAACACAGTGTCTGGTAGAAAGGAAATCTGGCAACATTTGAGGCTGATCAATACTACTATGACTGAACTGTGCATAGTATTAGGAGACTTCAACACAATTTTGACAACTAATGATAGAACTAATGGGGCAATTGTACAATAGGCAGAGATGCAGGACTTCCAGGATTGTGTTGAAGATATAGGGCTTGGTCAAATCTGTAGAAGAGGGTGCAAATATTCCTGTTCTAACAAGCATATTCCTGAAGATAGAATTTACAGCCTCATAGATTGGGCATTTGGTAATCAGTACTGGTTCAACAAATACAACTCTATTATGGCACATTATCACCAACCGGGATGCTCTGATCACTCCCCAATTCTAATATCTTCTGAGGTGGCTAAACATACACTGCCTCGACCTTTCAAACTCTTCAATGTCCTTCTCAAACAGGAAGCATTTGCAGCAGCCACTCAGTCTATTTAGAGACAACAAGTACCTGGTCACACTATGTATGCAATATGCAAGAAGCTGAAACTCCTTGAAATTGTTGTGACCTAAATGAATAGAGAAGTGTCCAAGTTAGACCACAGATTAGAGCAGCTACATGGCAAGCTTCAAGCTGTGCAAGAGAAGCTAGAAACTGATCTATATAATCCTCTCCTCATAAAGGAAGAAAAAGAAGTCCTAGTATCTCTCGAAAAATGGTCAGATATTCATGAAAGGGTACTTAGACAAAAATCTAGAGCTACATGGTTAACGCAATGAGACTCCAATACAAAGTTCTTCTATGCACAACTCAAAGCAAGACATGCCAGGAACAACATTGCCACTATTTGTGACAGTCAAGGTGTGATACTAACTGACCCTGACAGAGTGCAAAATGAGTTTGTCAATTTTTTCCAAGAGCTTCTGGGCACTAGTGCTGTAGAACTGCCAAGTATTGACATCAACATTGCAAAGGATGGACCCTGTCTCACTAGAGTGAAACAGATGGAACTTATAAAGCTTGTCACCAGTGAGGAGATCACTCAGGTCCTCAAAGATTTACCTAATGATAAAGCCCTGGGAATTAATGGTTATACTGCTGAATTCCTCAAAGAATATTGGAGCATTGTAGGGGATGATATATAACACATGCAGTAGTGCAATGTTTGGAAACTTGCAGGCTACTCAAAGAAACCAATAGTACTATAATCACATTGGTTCCAAAAGTAGCCAATCCAACATTTGTGAAGGAATTCCGACTAATTGCCTGCTGTACAACTCTTTACAAGATAATAGCAAAAGTCCTTACTACTAGACTCAAACTAGTTGTGGACTACTTCGTTGGATCATCACATTTTACTTTCATAGCAGGGAGGAATATCTTAGATAATGTCATAGTGGCACATGAACTTGTCAAAGGATATTCCCAGAAAGGTTTGTCTCTAAGATGTCTGGTGAAAGTGGATATAAAGAAAGCATATGATTCTGTTGAATGGGATTTTTTAAAAGCAATTCTGGTGGAGTTTGGTTTTCCAGGGAAGTTTATCAACTTAATCATGGAGTGTATTTCCACAGTAAACTACTCTATTCTGATCAATGGGGGCCTTACTCCTAAATTCAAGGAAAAGAAAGGACTAAGACAAGGGGGCCCAATATCCCCCTACTTGTTTGTGTTGGTAATGGAATATCTAAATAGATCTTTAAAGAAATTGAGGCACAACCCTGACTTTAATTATCACCCTAGATGTGGTAAGCTAAAGTTAGTGTACATTTGTTTTGCGGATGATCTGTTAATGTGTTGTAGGGAAGATGAAATTTTTATAAGATTGATTCTTCAAGCATTCAATCACTTCTCTGACGTCTCGGGTCTTAAAGCCAATTAAGAAAAGAGTTCCTTATATATAATTGGAGTCTCACAAGCACTGAAGGAGCAGATTTTATCTAAGGCGCAGTTCTCATTAGAGGAGATCCCATTCAAATACCTTGGAGTACCGCTATCCTCTCGGAAGATCAACATATATCAATGTCTTCCACTGGTAGAGAGGATGACAGCCAGAATTAGGTGCTGGTCAACAACATTCTTATCATACAGTGGTAGAGTGCAGTTAATCAAGAGTGTGCTATTTGAAATGCAAACTTACTAGGCTCAAGTATTCCTACTGCCAAAAAAGAGTGCTACAACTATTCACTAGTGTTTGTAGAACCTTCTTGTGGACTGGGAATGATCAAGCATGTAAAAGAGCATTAGTGGCTTGGGAAAACCTATGTATGCCAAAATCTGCCGGGGGTCTAAACATAATTGATTTCTTTACATGGAATAGGACAACTATATGTAAATTGCTTTGGGCACTAGCGTCAAAAAAGACACCATTTGGGTCAAATGGATCCACAACTTCTATATAAAAGGCAAAAAATTGAATAGTATGAAGACTCCACAACAAGCATGTTGGATTGCAAGGAAGATAATTGATGGTAGACAGTGGTTGCTAGGTGGTGACCCTCAACATGAATTGCAGAAATTTATCCAAAGAGGAAAGTTTAGTATCAAGAAGGCAAACCTATCTCTTACCCTCCCCCAGCACCAGAAAATAGAATGAAAATGTCTGATTATGAAGCCAATTCTACCACGACATCAATTCATTATTTGGCTTGCAGTACAAAAAATATTAGCTACAACTGATCGATTAGAAAGATGAAAGATACATGTCCCTAAGGAATGTGTACTATGTAACACTGGTACAGAGGAAAACTTAGATCACCTATTCTTTGACTTTGCATTCTCTGCTACTATCTGGAATGTGCTACTGAAATGGATGGGAGAGCACAAGCAATTGGGAACATGGATGGAGGAAGTTAAGTGGATAACCAGGAAAGTGAACAACAATAGAGTGTGAGCAAAAGTGTTGAGTTGGCTCTTTGCTGCAACAATTTATCACATTTGAGGGAAACGCAATGGTTGAAGATTCCAACAAAAGCAAAAACACACCAAGCAGATCATTAGGGAGATTTTACTCTAGCTAAACATTAGAGGACAACAACAAAGTAGATGGAGGAAGATACTACATAGTTTAGATAGCTTTCCTTGCTAGCCATAGCGGATAGATATAGAGTTTAATTCTGTCTATATGATAGGTAGAATATGGAATAGAGGCCTTGTTCTTACAGTCCAAAAAGAACAAGCGGTTTTACATATATTCTTGGTTAAATAACAACGTCTAGTGGTCCTATTGCAACCATTTAGATAAGCTATTGCAACGGTTTTTATTGCATAATCTAACCATTGTTAGTATTGAGCCAGGATGATGAATTAGTTAATATTGAAGGTTGAAGGACCAAAGTGTATATATTAAAATTTAGTAACTGACTTAAGTTAGTTGTTTATATTAACAGTAGTAGTTAGTCTTTATTTGGTAAGAGACATTATTTTCTAATCTCCTCTCAGATTCAGTAATGAAGGAGAATTTCTTTCTCTGCAAGCTTTCTTCTTCGTCTCTTCATTTCCTTAATTCATAGCTAGTAGAAAGTTAATATGGTATCAGAGCCATCAATTTGGAAGCGCATGTTGTTGATTCTCGTCGGTTGACTTTGTGTTTGCTCTTTTGATTTTTGATTTTGAATCCAATTACAGATTGTTCATTGATTCCAAAAGCTAGGATTTTGTCGATTCAGAGCTGAGATGGCGATTGAGGATGGAACAAGTGGAACGAGTAGTGAAATGGTATTAACTCACACACACTCGTTGTATTTGTGACCTTCTGATACGCCAGGGGAGCATCTGATCGAATTCAAACTGATAGGAATTGAAAATTATAATTTATGGTCTCAGTGTATGAGAATTGGACTTTTTACGAAGAATAAGATTGGCTTTATCGAAGGAACTTGTAAGAAGGAAGATTTTAAGAAGGAGATACATGATCAGTGGGAGAGATGCAATGTGTTTGTATTATCATAAATAATGAATGATGTGACGAAGGAACTCTATAGCAGTGTAGTGTATGCATCATTTGCGCATAATGTGTGGAAGGATTTGAAGGAGCGATTTGACAAAAGAAACAGAGATTACAATCCACATCAAGAGATTATAGCACTGAAGAAAGGTTTAGCACATGTTTCCACTTACTACTCAAAGCTGAAGAATCTGTGAGATGAATATGATGCCATGGTTTCCACTCCTTCATGTCTATGTCCTGAATCGAAAGTTTTCCTAGAACACATTCAACAGCCGCGCTTGGTGTAGTTTTTGAGTGGTTTGAATGAGTCCTTCGCACAGGCAAAAGGGCAAATAATATTGATGATTCCAACTCCGAACATCAATGAAGCTTATACAATGGTTGTGCAGGATGAGAATCAAAGAGCCAAAGGTGTTGGACCTAGTGACTTGGAGATAGAAGCTCAAGCAATGGCCTACAACACAAGACATGGAGCCAATACCATGGTTCATAACAATGGACAAGGATTCATTGGAGGTTACAAGCCAAAGAGTTAACTATATTGTGATTATTGTAGAATGAAGGGTCAACCTAGAGATGGATGCTAAAAACTTATTGGATATCCTATAGATTTCAAATCCAAAAGGAAGCCTTTTGGAAGGTTGTACAAGTGGACACAATGTACAAGTGGACATACCGCTAAAGTTGATAGATGTCACGATCCCAATTTTCCTCCGTAGGATGTCGTGATGGCACCTAGTCTCTAATACTAGGTAAGCCTAACAAACATGCGGAATATAACTGAAATAACAAATAAACTCCCAAACACTCAACGATTTATAATAAAGAAAAACTCCATAACTAAACATATACAATTTCCCCAAAACCGGGTGATATCGAGTCACAAGCTCTACAACGGTATCATAGTCATTCATATACAACTGTAACTAGTAAAGAAGAAAAATATAAAAGTAGATAGAAGGTTACTCTGAGGCCTGCGGATGCTGGCAGGTGTACCTTGAAGTCTCCACGTATGAACTCAACTCACTGATGCCTGGACTGGTAGGAGGTACCTAGATCCAGGGTTGTACATCGGTCGGATCGGATCGGATTTAGAATATTTTGGATTTTGGATTCTACAAAATACAATCTGAATCCAATCCGAATTAGCATCTGATTGAATCAGATTTTAAAGTTTGGATCGGGTAAATATTTGAGATTTTCGGATCGGATTGTACATATTATTAAGGCTTATTGCTAATCTAATAAGCTATTGAACTTTGTACTTAATGTTTCCAGAGGACTTAGAAACTATTTCTAATCTAAGATTCTAATAAGCTATTGCACCTAAAGAATGCTTGATTGGAATAGAGTGATAAACTACTTTATACTTAAAGGTTAAAAGACCTGAAACAGGATACAACACAATGTGGCATTAAAATTTAAAAGCATTAGAAACTTTCTGTGCAGTGACAGCTTAAGCCAAAGCATGTCTTCATTTATTCTCATATGATCGATTCCCAAGGGGAAAAATATTCAGTGAATATGATGAAAACACAATCTGAATTAACAAAAAATATTCAGTAAATATGATAAAAACATCATTCTTCACCTTCAACAGTTCAATCTTTCTTCTTGAAACACCTCTGTTTTGATTTCTTCCATGAAATAAAAGGTGAAAAACACCACCTTTAAGCTCTAAGAAAGAGGGAGAAAGCAACCATGGAACCAATAATAATTAATTGTTAGAAAGAGACGTCAGTCTTACCGTCGATTAGGGTTGTGACTGAGAATGAAAATCGAACAGAGAGTTGGAGTCTTGGAGAAGAGAGGCGCTACAGAGAAGCGTGAGAGAGAGAGTATCGATATAACCTAAGTGGCTAAGTCTGAAAAATGAAATAACAAATAAGATCTAACCCTAAAATTTTAGTCTAGTATTTATATAGGTCCATATAATTACGAATTTCGTGTCAGATTGGATTAAAACTATACCAATCTGAATCCAATCCGGATATCCAAAATTTTAAAAATAATATATAATCCATATCTAATCCAAATATCCGAAATCCAAAAATCCGAATAGAGTGGATCAGTTCGGATTTTCGGATATCCGATCCAAATGCACAACCCTACCTGGATCTGCACAAAATAATGTGCACAACTGTAGTATGAGTATACCATAACGGTACCCAGTAAGTGCCAAGCTAACCTCAGTAGAGTAGTGACGAGGTCAGGTCAGGGCCCTACTGGAACAAATAAGAAACAGAATGAGTAATTAACAGTGTAATAATAATAACAGTAAAAATAAAACAAGTAAGGAACATACCAAGATTACCTGCACTGACTAAGACAAATAATGCATCATGAAAGAAAACAAGGGACGTTATGCCAAAGAAATGAAACAACCAAACATAAGTGAAGTAATAGAGAAGTATCAACAAGAGTCACTACCGAGGTACCGCCTCGTAGTTTCAAATCACAAAACAATTCACAATCTTTTCTTATATCACCGCATGAGCCTTGCATTTAGTTTTGAAAATTATTTTTCCGAAATAGCTTCCCACGTTTTAGCCCACCTTATCACACCGTGTGGCTTCAAGTAGTTCCCCTACTAGCAACACACGTATCAAGCCTACCTTATCTCACCGCATGCGTTTCAACCCCAAAACCTTATGACACGCATGCGTATCAAAATTATAACATATCACAAATCGCAACTCAAGTGTCCAGTATCACAATTGTCAAAGAAATCAATAATAATAGTATTTTCACAATAAATAGCCCATAGATCAAGCACAATGTTCACAAGAGTCTCAGCGATAACCACCGAAAAGAAATAACTCAACAAGAATAGTATTTCACACTTTATAAACTTGCCTCAATATGAATCACGGACTTTATAACTCATTATCAACTTCAAGAACAAGATATTCCAAGAATAGCAACTTCAAATAAAGAATTCACAGTTAAATAATGAATAAGGAATGAAGGAAACAACAACTTCAACTAAACATGTAGAGCAATTAACAAGTAAGAGATAAGACAAGTACAGTATATGAAGATAGCCTAATGATGATGAATATAACATGTTAAAGTAACTCAATTAAGGCATGAAAGGAATCTACATAGCTAAAACTGGTAAGTTTTTATATTTATCCCGTGCACACACTCGTCACCTTGCGTACACGGCTTTCACATATCACAGTTATCACAAACAATACCAATCCTAAGGGTTAATTCTTTCACATAACGTCAGGAAAGATACTTACCCCCAATTATCCAATTCCGAATGGCTCGAATCTATCCAAAACAACTTCATACTTTAAATATAAACTACAAGAAACTATTTCGAACAATAAAATTACGATCTTTACAAGAAATAAAAAATAAACATAAAAATTCAACCGGGCCCGTATCTCGAAACCCGACCAAAATTACCAAATCAGAATACCCATTCGATAACGAGTCCAACCATACAAGAATTACTCAAATCCGAATTCAAATCGCCTTTCAAATCCCCAAATTTTAGCCTAAGAAGTTTTCATAATTTTTTCTCAAATTTCCAACTCAAATCACTAATTATATGATGAAATTAACAATAAATTCATGTAATTTAACCAAAACCAAGTTAGATTTTCTTACCCCAATATTTTTCTTGCAAATCTCCTGAAATATCGTCACAAACCGAGCTCTCTAGGTCCAAAAATGGATTATGAAGCTCAAACCCTCGAAGACCCCTTTTCTGCCCAGCGATCCTCGCTTCTGCGGGCCTGGGGTCGCACCTATGGAAAATCCATCACTGGTGCGGTTCCAATTTAAATCCAGAATTTCCGCTTCTACGGACAAAAGCTCGCACCTGCGAGCCTGCTTCTGCAGAGAAACGACCGCATATGTGGTCACGCCCAAGGCTGCTCCCCAAATTCTGCTTTTGCGAGGGAAGCCTCTGCATCCGCGAGTCCACTTCTGCAGACAAATGACCGCACATGCGGTCCTAGCTGGGCAAGGAAACTTTTGCTCCTGCGGCTCGAAGGCCGCTTCTGCGGTGCCACACCTGCGACCCAAAATGTGCAGGTGTGATTGCACCAGACACAGCCCAGCTTCAGCAATCACACGAGTCCAATTTTGATCTGGATTTAATCTGTTTCACACTCGGGGCCCCTGGGACACCATCCGAATATACCAACAAGTTTCAAAATACATAACGGACCTACTCAAGGCCAAAAATTACATCAAATAACATCGATTCTACGAATCACAACTCAATTCAAGCCTATGGAAACTATGAACTTCCAAATTTAGAAACTAATACTGATTCCTAACAAAATAACTTCGATTGAATTCAAATTTCTTACACAAGTCATAAATGATATGACGGACCTATTATAACTTCCGTAATCAGAATCTGACCCGGATATCAATAAAGTCAACCCCCGATCAAACTTTTGAACCTTTCAAACTTTCAACTTTCTAACTTTCGCCAATTCACGCCGAAACGACCTACGAAGCTCCAAATCAACATTCAGACATGTTCCTAAGTCTAAAATCACCACACAGGGCGATTGGAACTATCAAAACTCTATTCTGGAGTCGTCTACACAAAAGTCAAACTACGGTCAACTCTTTCAACTTAAACCTTCAACTTATGGACTATATATCTCATTTCACTCTGAAACCAAAACCAAACACCCCCGCCAAGTCACGTAACCATAATACAACATAGAGGAGGCAATAAATAGGAGAATCGGGGCTAAAATACTCAAAATGACCAGCCGGGTTATTACAAAAGAGCAAAGGGGGAACACAATCATCACACTTGCAAGACACTTTTTCACTGAAGAGCAGTATCATCAACTTCTTCAAATGCTTAACAAGACTAGTACCTCTGTTGATACAACAACACATGATAAGGTTACATGTATACCCTTTTCACTCCTCAGTATGGTCAAGGAAAATATGTAGATAATAAACTCAGGGGCCACTAATCACATGGTGGCTAGCCTGCATGTGTATATTGAGTATGTGGAGTTATCTAGGGCTAACATGAGAAAGGTATTGTTGCCTACTGGAGAAACAAGTATGATTACTCATTTAGGCTCTTCCAGCATATTAAATGGATTGTTGATTAAAAATGTGCTCTATGTACCCCAGTTTAGATACAATTTGCTATCAGTGTCTAAGCTCACCAAAGATATAGGGTTCTTCATCTCCTTCTTTCCTGACTATTGTGTGTTCCGGGACATCTTCAATGGGAATGTAAAGGAGATTAGTATAGTGGAGCATAGATTATATGTGTTGGATTAGACCACCAACAACAAATGTGAAGCAGGATTACCGGTTAGCCTCATTACTTCCACAGTAATTGTAAATAGAACAAATGGCCCTTTGTTGCATAAGAGACTATGTCATGTGCCTATGGATGCTATGAAAATAATACCTATGTTTAGGAATACAAAGATTGTTGACTGGGATGAGCATTGTATTGTATGTCATTTGCCTAAGAAACAAGGTTGTCTTTTCCTATTAGCAACAATAAAAGTGATGCATTTGGTTAACTCATACAAGCAGATGTTTGGGGACCTTTTAGAATGCTTGCTCATGATGGTAAAAGATATTATTTAACTCTTATGGACGATTTAATCATGTATACTTGGGTGTGTCTTATGAACTCCAAGGATAAATTAGTTGTGGTACTGAAATACTTCATTGCTATGATTAGGACTAAATTTTCTTCAACTGTTAAAACTTTTAGAACAGACAATGGAGGTGAGTTCCTCAATAATAAGTAGAAATAGCTACTAAACAATGAAGGAATAGCACACCAAAGTACATGTACCTATACCCCTCAACAGAATGGGGTAGTAGAGAGAAGGCACAGGTATATCTTGGATACTGCTAGATCACTGAAGTTTCAACCAAACTTACCCTTAAAATTCTGGGGTGAGTGTATCATGACTGCAGTACATCTAATCAACATGATCCCTACTAGTACTCTAGATGGAAAATGTCCATTTGAATTGGTGTTTAACATGAGTCCTTCACTTGATCACCTTAAAAAAAATTAAATGCCTTTTCTATGCTGCTAATCTAAAGAAAAGGGACAAATTCTCAGCCAAAGCAGTTCCTGCAGTTTTTTGGGGTATTCATCGGTGCAAAAGGGTTATAAGTTGTTTGGTCTTCATAACCATATTTTCTTTGTCAGGATGGAAGTTATCTTTCAAGAAGGAAGTTTTCCTTTCAAACAATTACTAAATGTATCAGACACCAATGTTCTCCCTATGGATCAGTGTCCATACATGGATGGTTCTGACTTTGAAGCATGCCATGTACCTACACAGCTGACTACTGATAATTCAGAGTCTCACAATGGTTCCCCTCTAGCTGATGAGTCTTATGATGATTCCATACCGAAACCTGGAGATTCACTTGCTCCCACAGATGCTTCCTCAGCTGAAGGATTTTAAGACAGCATTTCACCCTATTGTTTGACTCATGTTGTTTAGACACAAGCCGAGTCCTCTTATACTTCTAGTCCAGGCTTGACAGAAGTAGGTCATAGTACCTATGGCTGATTTTGTATCTAGAAGACCTCCCAGCATATCTAGGCCACCTATATGGATGCACGATTATATTCTCCAATAGAATAGTAAAGGAGCTTGCCCTTATCAATATCCAACTCTGTGTGTTATACTCACTTAAAGCTTGCAGACTCTAAGTGCCTTGCAGTCTCCTCCTTAAAAGTAGAGCCAAGGTCCTTTGTTGAAGCTATCAGGGATCCTAAATGGGTAGATACCATGCAACAAGAGATCCAGGCCTTAGAAGATAATCACACATGGAGTATAGTGCCCTTACCACCTGAGAAACAAGTTGTTGGATGCAAATGGGTGTTCAAGATTAAGTATAAAGCTACAGGGGGTGGAAAGGTACAAAGCCAGACTAGTCGCAAACGGATATACATAGAAAAAGGGCCTAGACTATATTGATACATTTTCTCATGTTGCCAAAATGGTGATTGTTAGATATATTATTGTTGTGGCAGCGGCCTCTCTATCATATGGATGTTCACAATGCCTTTTTATAAGGTGATCTAGTTAAGGAAGTGTACATGTTGGTGTCTCCTACTTTTTATAAGGATAGTGCAAGGCAGGGGGAGTCCCAAGTATGCAGGCTGCACAAATCCCTATATGGGCTAAAGCAGGCCTAGAGACAATATAACATCAAGTTAACTACTACTTTACAATCAATGGGCTTCACACAGAGCCATTATGATTATTCATTCTTCACAAAGAGGGATGATACATGTCTGATCTTGGTATTGATCTATGTAGATAATTTGATAATCACAGGAAGTGACAACATAGAGATCAGCAAAACAAGGGAGAATTTGCAGAAGGTTTTTAAAATTAAGGACTTAGGAGAGCTAAAGTTCTTCCTAGGAATCGAATTTGCAAGATCAGAAAAGGAAATTTACATGTGTCAAAGGAAATATGCACTGGAGCTCATTTTAGAGCCTAGATTAGCAGGAGCTAAACCCGCTAGCACACCTCTAGAAATAAATCAGAAACTAACCTCAACAGACTTTGATAAGTTGATATCTGCACAAGAAAAAAGATGTCAGGATGAAGTCTTAAAAGATTTTGGTGAGTACCAAAGGCTAGTTGGAAGGTTGTTATACCTCACAATGACTAGGTCGGACATATCCTTTGTTGTGCAGACACTTAGCCAATTTATGTACTCTCCAAAACAATCCCATATGGAGGCAGTAATGAGAGTGGTAAAGTACATCAAAAAAGCACCAGGACAAGGGATGTTGCTCCCCTCAACTGGTGATGGTAATCTAACAGCATATTGCGATGCAGATTGGGGGGCTTGTGTTCAAACTAGAAGGTCAGTTACAGGTTACTTAGTGTTCTATGGAGATGCTTTGGTTTCATGGAAATCCAAGAAGCAGGAGACAGTGGCAAGAAGCTCAGCAAAAGGAGGGTTTAGAAATATGGCATGTACTGCTGCTTAGGTGGTCTGGTTCATTGGTTTATTTAGTAAATTGAGAGTTAAACATAAGCAATCAGTACACATGATATGTGACAAAAAAGTTGCAATCCAAATAGCAGTAAATTCAATATTTCATGAGTGTACAAAGTATATAGATATCGACTATCATTTTATTAGGGAGAAGATCAAGGCTGGTGTTATAAGAACCATTCATGTGAGCACCAAGAATCAAATAGCAGATCTATTGACAAAGGGCCTTGGTAAAGCACATCATCATCACCTACTTAGCAAGCTAGGAGTGAAGAATATTTTTCTACCCTCCAGCTTGAGGGGGAGTATTGAGTCAGGGTAATAAATTAGTTAACATGCAAGGTTGAGAAACCGAGGTATATATACTAGAAGTTAGTAACTGACTTAAGTTAGTTGTTTATATTAACGGTAGTAGTTAGTCTTCATTTTGTAAGAGATCATTTTCTAATCTTCTCTCTGATTCAGCAATGAAGGAGAATTTCTTTCTTGCAAGCTTGCTTCTTAGTCTCTTCATTTCCATAATTCATAGCTGGTAGAAAGTTAATACTCCCTCCGTTTAAATTTACTTAAACTTATTTCTTTTTTAGTCTGTGCCAAAAAGAATGATCATTTTTCTTATTTAGAAATCATTTACCTTTTATGCAATGATTTATAGCCACACAAAATATATATGCCTCATTTTATACCACAAGTTTAAAAGTCTTCTTTTTTTTCTTAAACTTTGTGCCTAATTAAATGGGTTCACATAAATTGAAACAGAGGGAGTAGGACATAAAATAACGGCTTAAAAGGGTACTGCAACGATTTCCAAAGAAAATTGCGACAATTTAATTAAACTATTGCAAAAATTTTATTACCTATTTGCAACGATCTTGTTAGTACCTAAAGCAATGGTTTACAATTTTATTTATTTTATTTTGTTGTTATAATTCTCTCCAAATATAATAAAACGACAGATAATGCAATCAAATTTATATAAATCACTAAAGTAAAATTTTAATATATAATTATAATTTAATATTCAAGAAGTAATATCTATAAAACAAAATATGCAATATTCCTTAAACAATTCGAGAACATACATCAATTATTGTAATAATTTGATTAAAGAGTACTCACTGAATCTCTAAATGTTGACAATATTTATCAGCCATGACCAAATTCCCCAAGCGAATCTGCTCGTGCTTCCTAGCTTGAGAGAGGACGATAAATGATCCATGAAAAGAATCAAAGATGAACGCAATTTAGGGAAAAGAGAAATTTATGGAAGATATGAGCCGTAGTTATTCAATAACGGAGGATATAATGTGTGAGGAAGATGGGTCAATCGGGTAGAATGGGTCAACTATTATGGAGATGGGTCTTATTATTTTAGTGGGACATGCTGACTTGGCTGGTGACATGGACAAAATAATAGCCGGGTCGGGTGCCACAGTGGAGGGATGTTAGAGATGAGGGCAATTTGTATATTTTATTAACGGTAGAGATTAATCTGGACGAAAAGTATAACGAGAGTCAAATATAAACTATATACCATAATATAGGTCAAATTCGAACCTTTTTCCTTGTATTTATTACCTTTAAAATAAATTCAAGAGGGTCATAAGGCCCCTACAAAGTATGAGGGTGCAACTGGTAAAGTGCGACAACTCCAAGGAAGAGAAATGTATGTGAAAATCAAAGAAACAAATAAATCCTTGAGAGTATACAGTAATATGTTTCCTACCCATTTAACATAACTTGAGTACCGGAAAGCAGCATGGTATCTATATGCACACCCTCAAAATGTTTCTTATCTTTCAAAATAACATAGTTGTTATGAATATATTATATTATGGATATTCATTTAGTACTCCGTTGTAAATAAGCTTCCTGAAGAAGCTTATCCATATGAGGCTCCGCCGTAAATATGTTTATCCATTTAGTACTCCATTGGAATTAAGCCTCCTGAAGAAGCTTATCCTTTCAGTACTCCGTTATGGATAAATATTACCTATGGTAGAAGATTATCTATATGTAGTACAACAGCTTAAAGTAGCAGCTTACAAGCAGCTTACACAGCAGCTTGCAGCAGTAGCTTACAAGCAGCTTACACAGCAGCTTGCAGTAGTAGCTTACACAGCAGCTTGCAGTAGCAGCTTACACAGCAGCTTCCTTTCTTCTATAAATAGAGGAGAATTCAATTCATTATGTACATAAGTTTGAAGTTTGAATAATATATCAGTTTCTCTCTATACTTGTCTTTACTTTACTGTCTTTATTTTATAACACGTTATCAGCACGAGACTCTGCCATCTAGAGCAAATACTTTGAAAGTATCAGAGGTACGAATTTTCTTTTTCTAAATAATGTCAAATCTTTCTAAACTTGAGTTTGTAACGCTGGATATATCGGGCAAAAGTCACATGTCTTGGGTGCTTGATGTCGAAATTCATCTTGATGCGATGGGTCTGGCAGACACCATCAAAGATAAAAATCAGGCATCAAACCAAGACCGTGCCAAAGCAATGATATTCCTACGCCATCACATTGATGAGGGCCTGAAAATGAAATATCTTATTGTTAAAGATCTAGTCATACTGTAGAATAATTTGAAAGATAGATATGACCACCTGAAGATGGTCGCTCTTCCACAGGCACGTTATGA
>AWOL01S0017969.1:0-16093 GCA_000715115.1 Nicotiana otophora
AATGGTTCCAGCTATATATTCCACCTTCATTATTAAATGGAGTATATTAATTGGATATGAATGCTTGTAGTACTTAAGAAGCATACGCAACGGCTAACTTGAACTTTTTCATATATACGAGTAATGGAATAGGTTTATTCATTTAGTTATTGAGAATAACTTTATGTATACTAGGGCGGTCTAAGGGGAGGGTACAGGATTCTTAAGAGTTACGGACACGGAGAGGATATGGCTAAGGGAAGGATTCCTTAAGAATACTTTTGTTAAGAGGATTTAAGGGTGCGGGATAATGGTACTTTTATTGGTACCCTACTAGTACCCCTACCGGTCATAAGGGTGCGGTACTGATACTTAGGGGCTGAAAATTTTAAAAAAGTATATTTAAATACAAACGAACTTTAATGGATGAAAAAAGGAATCAATACTTTTATTTCAATATGTATAAAAATAAAATTACATATTATTTTTATAATTTACGGAATTTTTCAATAATTTTTATTGGTTCTTCGCTTGAAATTGATAACATTTGTTCTTCTGCGACCCCGTTGTTGTCGGTGAATAATATTTCACTATAGGCATCATCGTCTTCCTTAATTATTCCCGGAAGGCCAAAGTTTCTTCTCTTCCAATATTTCAGCAAGTCTTCATTTCATTTATCACAGCAAACATTATTTCTAGCAGCTGTTCTAGGAAAACCTTGAAAAGCATGATTATACGTTTTTTGTATGTAACGTCTAAACCCGGACTGGTTAGGATTTATTTCCTAATGAGGACCCCTTCTTTAGCATTACCTTTAATAGATCTATTACACATTTTTTACCAGTTTAAGAGTCATTTTAATAATAAATAATTAAAATTACAACGAATAACAACACAAGTATAAAAAATAAAAAAAGGCGAAAATTAATATGATGGCTAGAACGTTAATTACAATTAGAGATAGATAGAGAGAGGGACAGAGAATTAGAGAGATATGAGAGTTTTGTGTAAAAAGTGAAAGAATAAAATAGGGTATTTACAGTTGTAGGGCCAACATGTATTTGAACAAACTTAGGGATTAAAAACATAATTAGGGGATAGGGGTGTTGAGGGGCTAGGGAGGTAAAAATAACTATTTTTTTACCGTTGGCTAACGGTACAAAAACGGCTAGATTTTAAAAAATTTAAAAAATGTAAGAGTCCCGGTTCGGTACTGGCTCGATACCTTAAGGGTACCAACTAGACCGGTACTAAGGGTATATTTTCAGTAATCTCCCATTACTCTTACCCTTTACTCAAATACCTCGCCCTGCCTAGGGCTGGCATGTGGGCCGATCCGGTCCCTAAACGGGCCAAGTGGGCATGTCCAAACGGTCCCAGGCCAGATCCAAAATAAACGGTCCCGGGCTAAATGGTCTTTTTGTAGGAACCGGCCCAGGACCGGGCCCACAAACTCATGGTCCTGGGCTAAACGGGATGGGCTAAGTGGGCCCAACGGCTAAATATTTTTTTAAAAATTAAATAGAAATTAGAGACAAAAAGATATTAAAAAAATATCTAAGGCAATGCCTTGTAAATTTTATTATAGAATTGTGACCTAAATTTTTTAATTCAAATTTAAAGACAAAAATATTGTAAAGAGATATATTCAAAGCAATGCCTTGTAATTTTATTATAGCATTAAAAAAATATGGCAATATCTTTCTTAGACTTCCTCCTTCTTATGGAATGAGCACAACAAGGTGTTAATACCACCATTGAGAAGAAAAAGAAACTGATCGAGATGTGTCAAAATACAAGTTACATAATACATACTAATTTTTGTTCATACAAGTTACATGGTATCTCTTACAAACTTCATAAATCTTTCAAGGTCATGACGAATTTCCGTTGGTGTTAGCGAAAAAGTAGCTTGGTCATCGCCGCTTCCATTGCCGGGCGAAGCAGCATCCTCCGCAAGTTCAGCTAGCATTTCTTCGTAAGGTTCGTCTTCCTCTGATTGTGATTCAGCAAGTCCAAAATTTCTTCTTTCCGAACGGATCTAATCTCTGCAAAGTATTGATTTTCCAAGCTCTCCCTCATAGACTCTCTATAATCACCGAGTTGAAGTCTTGCTTGACTGAAAGCGCTCTCCGATGCCACTATTGAAGCTTGAATAGTTAAAATGTCTCGGACCATCCTTGAAAGAAGAGGAAAGTATTTTTCTTTTCCTTCCACCATTGCAAAAGATTAAAGGAGTTGTCAGGATTCACTTTCCCAATTCTCTACGACAAATAAACTTCAAGCTCATTTAGTTGTGAAAAATTACTACTACTAGAACCTTGAGAACCCCTAAACCCCGCCCAAGCACTAACTGCTCTTACTCCCGTAATTGTTTTAGATGATTGAGAATTAGAAGAAGAAGGAGTTGGAACATTTGGTTTAGCATGATTTAATGCAACTTGATAAGCATTATAAATAGTTTGAACATTTATTCTAATTGAGTCTATTGCTTCCGGAAGTTGAGACAACTCATAATCTTCAAGTGCTAAACCATTATAAACAGTTTTATACCAAAATTGAAGACCTCCTAATTTCATACAAGGATTTAACAAAGCAGCAACACCATAACAAAGCAGCAACACCCCCAATCAGGATCGGATCGGTACCGGTCCGGGTAATACCTCCCCTTAAACAACCATAATGTATATTGACAGTAAAAAAAATTACATTATCAAAATTTATAAATGTTAACTACAAATATCAGTCATAAAAGTGGAATTAGTTATCTAAAAATTAATAATATGGATTACCATCTAAAATATTTGAAAATACTGTGAAAGGAATTTACCCTGACAATATATATATATATCTTATTTATTGATTAAACGCATACTCACTACCATAATATAGTAGTTGATATAAGTAATACTCTATTTGTATTAGGTGAAATCTCAAAATAATGGTTATTATATGCAAGCATAACACTAGTAATTAAAGCTAAAATTTACTGATCAAGAGTTAAGGAGGTTGATTTTGCTAGATGTGTGAATTGTCACCATAATATGAATTAATTCGTTAAAATTTTAACAAATATTAAAGTTTGAATATATAATTTTTAAAGTACAATAAATGCCGTATGGACTTTCTTTTATTATATAATAAATATAGAGGTGATCCTATTAAATTGCAATCCTCAAGGGACGTGCATATAAGCATGGAAAGGGCATTTCTGTAAATATTATCGTCATGTCAATAGAACTACCAGGTGAGTACTCCGTTAATTCAACCAAACGCAGGGGTAGTTTAGTCATTGGATCGTGGGAGTATAATTGAAATCGAGAAAAACTAGTGTCGTGGGTGGCTGCGAGAGCGGATATTCGCATACACCATAAGCATAATTCCTTACGTGCAGTGTGCATATTCTCTGATTATTCTCCAGCTTGGACGACCCCACACTTTCCAACGTGGCAAATCTGGGTGATGTGGAAGTGGATGACATGGCATTTCTCTTGGCCAGCTTTTTTTACCATCTTCTACAATAAATAAAATATTAGAAACGCGTGTGCAGGGCATATTTGACTCTATGGTTAATGGTTGTCTAATCAAGCAAAATTGCATTTTTTAATTGCACCAATAACATAACACGGTAGGTAATGTGACATCAGAATCGGTGGAAAAAAAATCATGCTTTTTCCTACGTGTAAGTTGCGTAACTTGTTTGAGATGGTATTAGTGTCCTCAATAATTTATGTACAATAATTTAAAATAAAACGATAGATCAATACTAAAAATGGAAACTGTTTGATAAAAAAATATAGATCTTGGTTCAACTAATTAGATTTATATAAATGAGGGTTAGCCTTAGTTAATAATAATATTTTAAAGATGGAGTTCTCAAAAGTACAATAAATACTACGTAGGCATATCTTGATAACAGCGGTAGCATACAATTAATATTCAAGAAATCAAAGGCAATAATGTAACATTAAATATTGATGAAAAGCAATAAATGTTATTTAAGTAAATAGAATGAATGAGTCACCCAAAAAATGATGAAATTAGTGAATATTTTTTCTGACAATGATGAGTGGTGGACAATCCTTTTAATGTCTGAGTTATTCTCGGATCTAGTAGAAAAGTGTAGACAAGAATCTTAGTGAAAATGTGATGTTTGTATGCTTGTAATGAAATCCGACTCTCTCTCTAAAGTCAAAATATATTTTTATAAATGAATATGACATGTCCCCTATCATTGTCTCTATTTCTATTTATAGGGAACATGTTCTTAAAAAATTCTAATAGTACAAGTGTAGTGAATATCCATTAGAATATTCTCTTTAATGCCCTATCTTGAAACTAGCCGTTATAACTCTGTCAAGAGTACTCGACCTCGACCTTGGTCCTTGTTGACTCCTCGACTTTAGCCCTTGTTAACTCTTTGACCACAGACTTCGCCGCTTCTTAGGTCATTTCGACAAACGACGACCTGAGAACGTTTCCCCCAGTATTATCTTAAAATATTCTAAAGATAGATATTGACCCATACAGTTAGTCCCTCCGCTTATTGAGGCCGGCTTCGCGAGCGGGTTCGATGAGCGGATTTTGTTGTTTGTGATCGAGCAAATCGAGTGAGCTACGCAGGTCGTGGTGGTTGCGGCGAATAGGCAGCGTGGCCTTCTGTGGGCCGCACATTTCAAATGCTTCGATTTTCCTAGGTGATTTGCTGGAGTTATGCTGTTCACTAGTTAGGATGACGTCATGATGTCATGCGTCATTATGATGCATATTCCCGTTGCGTCGCTTTGTTTTGCGTGTGACCTCTAATTAGACCTGCCGCTTTATTTTCGGTGCTAGTAATGATGAGCCGTTTTTGGTTTCGATGCCATGACCTTTATAAATAGAGGTGTTTGGACACGATTTTGAAGTTTAAATTTTCTGTTGTTTAAAAATTCCATACCTTTCTCTTGCTCTCTTCTCCTCCGAACTTCTTTTCTTTGTTCTAGTGATTTACATTGTTCTTTACTCCCCCTCATTTTATACTTTTCTTCCTTACACTGAATCATGTTTAAAATATCTTCTGAGTCTGGTGAGGGAAGTCGTGTTGCTCCCTTAGCAATGGTATTTCCATCTCATGGGAAAGGTGTTTCTACCATTGCTGAGAATGAAACATTCCCGTCGGCGGAGGAGATAATTCCACGTAATCCCGATTTCAGGTCTGATCTTACCAAAGTACCGGATCCTAGAATTTTTAAATCATTGATGACGCCTAAAGAATTGGCGGAGCTCAAGGCCAAATTCGGCCTTCCCAACCATGTTGAGCTGATCCCGACCGAGGGGAACGTGGTACAGGTACACCGCCCTAGGTAATGCTCCCTTTATGTCTATCCCTTACTTGTCAGCTATTCTCTCCCTCTCCTCCCGTTAGTGGAGGAATTTTGTCGCCACTACGGTGTTTGCACAACTCAGCTTGCACCGTACGTCTACAAGGTGATTAAGATGCTGACCAAATTTGCCGAGCTAGCCGGAGTCAAACTGACGCTACATTACTTGATACACCTGTTTGCCCCTGGCTTTTATAAGGGGGCGATGTTAAGCCTTCGCCACTGAGGAGGCAAGTGCTTGGTGGTGAAGATGGATGACAAATCTAATCGTCAGTTCTGGCTTAACTTCTTCTTTGTCAGGACCGAAGACGTCGTGGCCAACGTCAACGGTTTCCCCGAAGCTTGGAACTACACTCGTGAGTGCCCTGCTTCCTTCTATTTTTACTTTTGATTCTGAACTTTGATTGATGATTTTTTTTTGTTTTCCCTTTTGTAGCCAACAGTCAACATCCTTCTCTGGCCTCTCATATTTCTGACTGGGTCGAGCGACGCCTCCCTCACATCTTGGCCAAGTTTTTTAAAGAAATTCGAGCATGTTCTCACTTCAACTAGTAATTTCCTTTCTTTGATCATGGCCACTCCATTCCTATTATATGTAGATTCGTTTTGCTGATTTAGTACTATCTTTTTCTCAGGCAGGGGTTCTCAAAGGAGCCGGTTTCCGTAAGGAGGTTTTTGCCTCCTCGACTTCGGCTCCTATTACGGCTACTGCATCTTACGTTCCGATATCGACCTCGGCTACCATAACTCGAGAGCCTGTCTCCGTTCCCTCTACGATTCCTGCTCCCTAACTTTATTCGCTAATTGATGAGGACAATATCTCACCTGAAGACTGTGGTTTGATGCCCCGTAAGAGGAGAGTCGTGGATATCGGGGGAGAGAGGCCGGCAGCCATCGATGTAGGAGATTGTGGCCTTGTCCTTTGGGAAACGGCCACAATGCATATCGGGAAGAGTCCAAAGGCAAGTCCCGAGGCCCCTTTTTTAGAGGATACGAATATACGTCCTGTGAGGGATGCAATCGAAGACGTGGTGAGAAATGATGACATTATTCTTCCGAGGAGCGAGAAGGCCTCATCTTCCGGGGTTGCGGCAGACAAGCCTTCTTTGGCTGATGATAGAGGGAAGGTTGTCATTGAGGAGGATGTTGGGTCTGACTCCGACATGGATGTAGGCGAGTTGAGGATGATCGACGAGGGACTTAACTTCAAGTGAGGTTGGAAAGGGGTTCAAGGACTATTGCGATCCCGATGGATCGTAATCTTCTTATGGACACCGAGAAGATTATCCCCTCCCTTGTCCCTAATTCTTCTGAGATTGAGGGTGCAACCCTCAAGACTATAGATGATAGCGCCCTGTCAAATAACATTGTTGGTCTCGCCCTTTGGGTAAGTATATTTTTTATCCGTTATTTTCCTTAGGTTTTGTTCTTTTCGTAGGTTCTAACTTTCTTCATTCGTTTTGTAGACGGTCGTCTTGGACGGTGAAAGTGCTCGGAGGGAGCAGAGACATAAAGACATCTATGTGAAGTTGAAGGACAAGTATTTCAGATGCCTTGAGAAGTACCGGGAGCTTCGGTGCCGGCTTCGTGAAGGTGGCGATGTGCGCCAACTGAGGGAGGACTTGAAGGCAAGAGATGAGGAGCTGGTGCGGGTAGTTGGGAAATGCAGCATCCTGGAGGGGACGCTGATGAGCAAGGAGTAAGAGCTCGAGCTTAGCAAGGGGGTCGAAGCCCAGTGCAGTGATCTTCAAGCTCAGGTAGTCTTGTTGCGAGGCCAGCTTGAGGAATGTCAGTTTAGGGCGGAGGCTCTTAGTGGCGAGGTCGCTGAAAAACAAGGTGAGCTAGAGAAGGAGGAGTATGCGTGGTCGGAGGCTTTAAGGAAGGTGGAGTCCCTTGAGGTGGTGATCCAGACTCTCCGTTTCGAGCGAAAAAATGATTTAACGATGGCAAGGCTCAAAGAAGAGCGGTTCGATAAAAGGATTGGGGAATTAGAGAAAGAGACCTCTGATCTGTACGATCGAGTTGCTGCTCTAGAGGCCGAGAAGGCCAAACTACTTGATTGACCCTCTTCATCTGCGACTTTTGGATTTCTTAACATTCCTTGTGGTTTGTATGAGGAGTGGATTCACGCCGAAGTCCGACTGGATGTGCTTCACGAGTTGTATGTAGTAGGCTCCGTTTATGCTGCAGACTTTGAGGGTGCTCATGCCAAAGCTTGCGAGGCTAGGATTATGCGTGGTTATGATCCAGCAACTCCTTGTCTTGGTGAGGAAGACGAGGGCAATGAGGATGCTATAGATTGCCTCGAGGCCGAGGCCTGGTATGATTTTGTATACCCTCCGGTCGAGGATGGCGAGGGCACTGGGGGACAAAATGGTGAGGGTGTTGGTGGTCAGGGTGTCGATGTCATTGAAGATCGAGCTGGCGAGGGCGCTGAAGGCCGTAATGGCGACGACTAGTAGTTTTCTTTTTGAATTTTTATGTATTTTTGCCGTCGTCTTCACGAGCCTTTGTAAACAGTTTAAGTGTGAAATATCAAAGTTGTTCCTTGCATCTTCTTCCATTCTTGTGGTTTGTTTTCTGTACTTGTATATATTTCTTGATTTCGTTGTTTGCTCGTTTCTCTCTTGTCTTTCTTATAGTTGTTATCTTTTAGCTGTTCGTGGCCTTGGAGCCGAATATTCATAGGTTGCGTGCGTTTCTTTGTTGAGATGTGGCCGAGGGCCAATAAGTGTTTGTTCGAATGAGGTTGAATACAATTTTTTGTTAAATCACAGCCGAGGGGCGGTAGGTGTTTGTTCGAGCTTCGTCGAACATAACCTTTTGTTAAGTCATGGCCGAGGGCCGGTAGGTGTTTGTTCGAGCTTCGTCGAATATAACCTTTTGTAAAGTCATGGTCGAGGACCAGTAGGTGTTTGTTCGAGCTTCACTGAGCATAACCTTTTGTTAAGTCGCGACCGAGGGCCGGTAGGTGTTTGTTCGAGCTTAGCTGAATATAACCTTTCGTTAAAATGCGGTCGAGGACCGGTAGGTGTTTGTTTGAGTGGGGTCGAACATAACCTTCGTTAAGTCACGGCCGAGGGCCAGTAGGTGTTTGTTCGAGCTTCGTCGAACATAACCTTTTGTTAAGTCGTGGACGAGGGCCGGTAAGTGTTGTTTCGAGCGAGGTAGAACATAACCTTTCATTAAGTTGCGGCCGAGGGACGGTAGGTGTTGTTCGAACGAGGTCGAACATAACCTTAATATGAAAAAGGTGTCCTAATAAATGTAAGTTTTTATTACTTTGACATTGTTGCTTTGGTTACATACTTGGAGAAAATTATAGATTTTGGGTGTTAGCTGGCGTTCCAGTCCTAGTACCAATCTACCTAGTCCCTTCATTGGTTGACTTGGAGAGTGTTGGGAAGTTGAGCAATGAAATAGTAACAACGATCCTACCCTCGGGTACTTCGACTCGAAGTGTTCCCTTCACCGCCTCGTTAAAAAACCTCCTTGAGAAAATCCAAATGGGACAAAACTCAAGTGAGAAAAAAAGAGTACGACTTGGGGGACGCTTTTTCTCTCTGAAGTTGAAGTATTTGAGGTGGTTGATGTTCTAGTTGTTTGGTAGTATCTTTCCTTCTATTGTCTCTAGTAGGAATAAACCCTTGTTCGCTCTGGATGTGATTTTGTACGGACCATCACAATTCATTCCCAACTTGCCTTCCCGGGGGTCTTTGCTCGCTTAAGTTTTGGCTTTCAGTACGTAGTCCCCGACTTACGGCCGGACCTTTGCTTTCTTGTTGTAATAGATTTCTGCTTGTTATTTTGGGCAACCATTCTTATGTACGCCATATCTCTTCGTTCGTCGATTTCGTCGAGTTTCTACCTTCTGCTCTCATCGTTATTCGTGCCGCTTTTGTGGGAGTACCTTAGGCTGGGTTATCCAACCTCATCCGGTATTACTACCTTGGTCCCATAGACCAAAGCGTAGGGCGTCTCTCATGTGCTTGTCTTCGGAGTTGTTCGGTAGGCCTATAATATTTCTGATAGTATTTCTGGCCATAGTCCTCTAGCGTCTTCGAGCTTTTTNCGATGATAAAGTCGGCAAGCACCTCTGACTTTATCGCCATTACAGGCTGGTATGTGATATCGTGCTCGCTTAGCTCGATGGCCCATTTATCCAGCCTCCCCGATAGCTCGGGTTTATGAAAAATTCTCCTCGGGAGAAAGGTTGTGACGACGGAGATGGGGTGGTATTGGAAATAGGGTCCAAGCTTTCGTGAAGCTACGACCAAGGCCAGAGTTAAATTTTTGAGGTGCGGGTACCTCGTCTCGCCGTCGACGAGTGTTTTGCTAATGTAATAGATGGTAGATTGCATACCTTTATTTTTAGGGATCAAGACTGCACTTACCTCTACCTCGGAGACGGCTAGATAAATGATGAGTTGCTCCCCCGGTTAGGGTTTTGAAAGCAGGGGCGGTGATGATAGGTATGCCTTCANGTTGGGAAGTTGAGCAATGAAATAGTAACAACGATCCTACCCTCGGGTACTTCGACTCGAAGTGTTCCCTTCACCGCCTCGTTAAAAAACCTCCTTGAGAAAATCCAAATGGGACAAAACTCAAGTGAGAAAAAAAGAGTACGACTTGGGGGACGCTTTTTCTCTCTGAAGTTGAAGTATTTGAGGTGGTTGATGTTCTAGTTGTTTGGTAGTATCTTTCCTTCTATTGTCTCTAGTAGGAATAAACCCTTGTTCGCTCTGGATGTGATTTTGTACGGACCATCACAATTCATTCCCAACTTGCCTTCCCGGGGGTCTTTGCTCGCTTAAGTTTTGGCTTTCAGTACGTAGTCCCCGACTTACGGCCGGACCTTTGCTTTCTTGTTGTAATAGATTTCTGCTTGTTATTTTGGGCAACCATTCTTATGTACGCCATATCTCTTCGTTCGTCGATTTCGTCGAGTTTCTACCTTCTGCTCTCATCGTTATTCGTGCCGCTTTTGTGGGAGTACCTTAGGCTGGGTTATCCAACCTCATCCGGTATTACTACCTTGGTCCCATAGACCAAAGCGTAGGGCGTCTCTCATGTGCTTGTCTTCGGAGTTGTTCGGTAGGCCTATAATATTTCTGATAGTATTTCTGGCCATAGTCCTCTAGCGTCTTCGAGCTTTTTCTTCATGATGTTTAGTATGGAATTATTGGAGGATTCTGCTTGCCCGTTACCCGTTGGGTGATATGGGGTTGAGAGTATCTTCTTTATATGCCATTTCTCGAAGAACTCAGCGATTTTCTTTCCTGTGACCTGGGGTCCGTTGTCACAGCTGATTTCCTTGGGTATGTCGAATCGACAGATAATGTTCCTCCATATAAAGGTGATTACCTCTTATTCCCGTATATGGGCGAATGCTCCTGCTTCTACCCATTTAGATAAATAGTCAGTTAAAACCAAAAGGAATCGTATATTACCTCGCCCTGCAGGGAGGGGGCCCACGATGTCCATTTCGCATTTGATGAACGACCAAGGGGAGGTGACTGAGTAGAGGTGTCCGCCTTCTTGGTGAATCATTGGGGCGTACTTTTGCCACTGTTCGCATTTCCTCACGAAGTCTGCGACGTCCTTTTTTCATGGTGGGCCAATAGTGTCCCGCTCGTATGAGGCATCTGACCAGTGCTCAATTACCGAAGTGAGCACCACAATGGCCTTCATGGACTTCTTTGAGGATGTGCTGGGTTTGGTTCGGGCCCAAACATTTCGCCAGAAGGTCGCCGTAAGTCCTCTTGTATAGGTTGCTATGGAGGAGAATGTATCTGGCCGCCTGCATTCTTAGTTTCTTGGCTTTTCTTTGTCGCCTGGGAGTATGTCATCCCGCAAATATGCGATAATACGATTGCATCAGTCCCGAGTTAAGCTTATGGTTTTTACCTCGATTTGGTCTAGTAATGAGTTGAAGAGATGGACTATGCTTTTATCTCTGGTTGTGATGCTTTTGGTAACTGCGGCCAGTTTGGCGAGGCCATCTGCTTCGGAAATGCACTTGTGGGATCTGATCGAGCTGGCATTCGTCGAACTCAGGCAACAGCTTGCAGATTTCGGTCTTGTATTTTTGCAACCTTTGTTCCTTGAATTGGAAAGTCCATATGACTTGGTTGACTATGAGTTGGGAGTCACAGCGGAGTTTCAACCATTTCTCCCCATACTTGAGTGCTAACCTCAACCCTGCAATTACGGCCTCATACTTGGCCTAATTGTTAGTCATATCCGGGCATCTAATGGACTGGCGAATTACTTTGCCTGTAGGGACCTCGAGTACGAGTCTCAGTCCGGACTCTGATGCGTTGGATGCGCCATAAGTGTATAGGACCCAAAGGTCTTTTGTTTGGAGAGAAACTTGGACGGCTTCCCTTTCGACTTCAGGTATTATTTTTGCACTGAAGTCGATGATAAAGTCGGCAAGCACCTCTGACTTTATCGCCATTACAGGCTGGTATGTGATATCGTGCTCGCTTAGCTCGATGGCCCATTTATCCAGCCTCCCCGATAGCTCGGGTTTATGAAAAATTCTCCTCGGGAGAAAGGTTGTGACGACGGAGATGGGGTGGTATTGGAAATAGGGTCCAAGCTTTCGTGAAGCTACGACCAAGGCCAGAGTTAAATTTTTGAGGTGCGGGTACCTCGTCTCGCCGTCGACGAGTGTTTTGCTAATGTAATAGATGGTAGATTGCATACCTTTATTTTTAGGGATCAAGACTGCACTTACCTCTACCTCGGAGACGGCTAGATAAATGATGAGTTGCTCCCCCGGTTAGGGTTTTGAAAGCAGGGGCGGTGATGATAGGTATGCCTTCAGTTCTCGTAGAGCCTGGACGTACTCGAGAGTCCATTTGAGGCCGTTTTCCTTCTTGAGTACGCCAAAATAATTGTGGCATCTATCCGACGACCGCGAGATGAACCTTGATAGGGTGGAGAGAAACTAGTCAACCTTTGGACTTGCTTTTTGGTGGTTAAGAGTTCCGGTATCCCTTCGATAGCTTTGATTTGGTCTGGGTTGACCTCGATCTCTTGTTGCGACATCAAAAAATCCAAGAACTTTCCCGAGGCTACGCTAAACGCGCATTTCTCTGGGTTCAGCTTCATTTGGTACCATCTGAGTATGTCGAAAGTTTCTTTCAAATGATCGATGTGATTGATAAGTGGGGATTTTGACTACATATTAGCACCCTTTAGCTTTCGTTTTAGTCCAAAAGTGCTTAATTGTGTTCCTCAAAAACTGATGAAATGTGCTTAATTGTAGAAATATTGGAAGATGAGCTCCCAAGATGAAATCCAACTCAAGAAGGAGTAATCTGAACGCAAGGACAAAAATGGGCACAAAAGCTTAGAAGTGCGGACCACAGAATATCATCTACGACCGCAGGTTGTGAAGAAATTACCATTAGATAAATGTGCAAAGTGCGGTCTGCACATGAATGTGCGGCCACAGAAGCTGGGTCAGAGCAAAAGTTCAGAGAACCTGCATCTCAAGTCCAACAAAAGCGCGGACCACACAATTATTGTGCGGCCGCAGAAGAAGAGCTACACGGCCGCACTTACAATTATGCGCACCGTAGAAGAGCAAGGTGCGGTCACACTTACAATTGTGAGGACCGCAGAAAGAGAGCAGTGCGGCCGTAGATTTTCAATCCTATCGAGCTGAAGAAAAGTGCGGACCGCACATGGAATTGTGCGGCCGTAGAACCTCCGAAAGAGTATTTTTATCAGAAAATTCCAGCCCTGTATAAACAGAAGAGTTTCACTTTTTAGGTCAACTTTTGATATCAACTACTACAGTAGACAATTTCTTTTTCTCTTTTTAGTAGTTTTAGCTATTTTGAGCTTTTGAACATAGAGTTTATCAATTTAATTAGCAATATGGGTTTAATTATCATTTATTTTCCTATTTCTTCTAGTTTAAGCATGAGTAGCTAGATTTTTATTAGGGTTGTGACCCAACCCTAGTATGTAATCTTAATGGGTGTTTGATTATTGCTATTTTATGGTTGGGTGTTTATTATTTAGCCTTGTTCTTGCTTTTATTTGAAGAATTAATGTTTGCAAATATTAGTTCATGCCTATTTGACTTGGTCTCTGCTTGAGAAAGAGAGACTTAGTCTAGAAAAACTAGGCTAACAAGAAATTGGGTCAATCGAGAGATTGATAAGCCAAATTAAAGGGTTGAACCTAGAGATAGTAAAACCCGACTTGAGCTTTTATTCAACCGTTTTGTTCAATATGCATTTGGATTTGAGAAAGCTAAATTAGGCAAAATCATTTGCTGACCGAGAGGTATCTAGTGGGTAACCGAGTGTTGATAGCTATAATACACCTCGACCAATAAAATAAGCTTTAAAGTTTACAACCCGTTAGGCAAACACCTAGGTGAAGGTCATAGCCCTAGGCCTTTTACAACATTTGAAAAACAACAAAAACAATCTTCTAGTTTTATTTCTTAAATTGCAATTGTAGTTTAGATTAAACTTTAAAACAACAGGTTTTTGCAGAAGTGCAAATTTAGATATACAAACTCACACGCTAAGATATATACTACTAAATCCCATATATATAGCTCCCTGTGGAATTCGACCCTGACTCTTATTGGGTACTATTATTGCATCAACCATTTTCATAACTTCGAATTGAGGTGTGAACTTGGACGATATCAATTTTTGGCGTCGTTGCCATGGAGCTAAAAATGGTGTTAGCTATATATTTAGGTGGGTTTTAAGGATATCTTCTTTCCCTTCCTTGTTACTAACGTGTGAGTATTGTAGGTGCAATCACGGCAAACAACGATCTCGAAAACATAGCCATGGGGGATGTGGATGTTGAGGATGATCAAATAGATGAGGTCCCTCTTGAACCTCGGGCCAATAGACGAGGCCGACCTCCTCAAGAAAATGTACTAGCTCTACCCCCACCTCCACCACGAACGACTCCACACCGGGTGTTGCCGAATGACGGGTATGCAAGTGCTATAGTCCATCCTCGTATTAGATCGGGAAACTTCCAAATAACCAACGTGATGCTCACTTTGCTCGAGCAATGAGGGTTCTTCACTGTTGCACCGTGTCAAAATTCATATAAACATTTGAAGGGGTTCGTAGATACGTGTTGGGGGAGCAAACAAACAAATGTCTCCGAGGATGCTTTGAGGCTAAGGCTTTTTCCCTTATCTCTACGGGAAAAAGCTTTAGATTGGTTGGAACGTTTTCCAAATCATTCCATTCATAATTGGTATGAACTAGCGGAGAAATTTATTTCAAAGTACTTCTCTCCAGGGCACATGGCTATTCTTCGGGATGAAATTCTAGCATTCAAGCAAGAGCCTAATGAACCACTACGCGAGATATGGGAAAGGTATAGAACAGTGGTGAAAGAGTTCCCCAATAATGATATGACGGAGAACATGATTCAACAAACTTTCTATCGGGGGATCAATACCACTAACCAATGTGTAGTGAACTAACTTGCCGGTGGAAATTTCATGACTACGCTTTATGCGGAGGTGTGTGATATTTTGGATAAGATGGCGGATACTTCATCGGCATGGTAGTCTAGAACCAATGTTCCACAAGGTGATTCAAAGGTGATTCTTCTTCACAAAGAGTTGCATGACCATAGACAAACCATAGCCGAGTTAACAACCACCATGAACCAATTGGAAAAGGCTCAACTTTAACAAGTGCAAAACCCGAGGCAAGTCAATGCAATGGAGGGAGTAAATATGATGGTGAACAAGCGAAGAACAGGAAGTACACAAGTGCAACAAAAGGTGGATAATTTTGTGCAAGATGATAATGGATTTGCTCAAGATTAATCTTACAATTACCAAGAAGAGGATGTCCAATATGTGAACATTTTTCAAGGGAAAAGAAACAAGTTCCAACTCCCTAGTCAACAACAATGGAGACCATCAAACATTCAAGGCAATTGGAATTCTCAAAATCAAGGTAATTGGAGTGGTGGAAACAATTAAGGCAATTGGAGTGGAAGCAATAACCAAGAGAATTGGCATAATAATAATAACCAAGGCAATTGGGGAGGCAATAACCAAGGCGGGTGGAACAACAATCAAGGAAATCGGGGGTTGGGTTTTCAAAGTCCCCCGATGTCTCACCAACCGAGCAACCCACCCCCTTATCCTTCCCATGGTTCTAGTTCTTCCAACAATGAAATGGGCCGTATTGAAAACATTTTCAAACAAATGATGAAGAAGAATGCCGATTCCGATGCCCAACTTGCTTCACACAACACATCAATCCGCAATCTAGAGGTGCAAATAGGTCAAATCCCTCAAGCTCTAAATTCTCATCCTAAGGGGGCATTACTAAGTGACACGGTGGTGAACCCAAAGGTTGGGAACAATACGGGACATGCCATGGCCATTACTACAAAAAGTGGAAGAGGTGGGAATGTACCCACCTCAAGTCAAAGGCAACTTGTGGATGATGAGCAAGTGGTAAAAGAAGAGGAGATCCCAANAAGAAGAATGCCGATTCCGATGCCCAACTTGCTTCACACAACACATCAATCCGCAATCTAGAGGTGCAAATAGGTCAAATCCCTCAAGCTCTAAATTCTCATCCTAAGGGGGCATTACTAAGTGACACGGTGGTGAACCCAAAGGTTGGGAACAATACGGGACATGCCATGGCCATTACTACAAAAAGTGGAAGAGGTGGGAATGTACCCACCTCAAGTCAAAGGCAACTTGTGGATGATGAGCAAGT
>AWOL01S0017974.1:3573-17649 GCA_000715115.1 Nicotiana otophora
AGTCATAAATGACATAACTGAGCTATGAAAATTTTCAGAATCGAATTTCGACCCCGATATCAAAAAGTCAACCCCTCGGTCAAAATTCCCAAAAATTCAACTTTCAGCATTTCAAGCCTAATTCCACTACGGACTTCCAAATAAAATTTTGATCATGCTCCTAAGTCCAAAAATCACCATACGGAGCTTTTGAAATCATTAAAATTCTATTCCGGGGTCGTTTGCACATAATTTGACATCCGGCCACTATTTGAACTTAAACTTTTAATTTTTCATTAAAATTCCATATCTCGGGTTAGGGACCTCGGAATTTGATTCCGGACATATGCCTAAGTCCCAAATCATGATATGAACCTACCAACAACAATAACAACAACAACAACAACAACAACAACCCAGTAAAATTCCACTAATGGGGTCTGGGGAGGGTAGTGTGTACGCAGACCTTACCCCTACCCTGAAGGAGTAGAGAGGTTGTTTTCGAAAGACCCTCGGCTTAAAAAATAAAAAGACAAAATGACAAAAAGAAAATAATATTAGTATCACAACAACAATCATATGATAAATAGGAACACCATGAAATCCAGAAGAAAGATGCAAAGCAAAGGGTGACAATATTAGTAAATATTGGTATCACCACCAAAATTATGAAAACACTGATCCGAGTCCGTTTGCTCAAAATATTGACCAAAGTCAACTCAATTGAATTTTAAAGCTCTAATTCATATTTTAATTCATTTTTCACCTGAAAACTTTCCGAAAAATTTTTACGGACTGCACACGCAAGTCGAGTAATGATAAATAGTGCTTTTCGAGGTCTTAGAATACAAAATTAATCATTAAATTTAAACATGACATTTTGGGTCATCACACAATGATATACATGCTAATACCAGATGTTCGAAAGATAATTCTGTCATCATGTAAGTGAGTTTCATGTAGAATATATTATCTTTTTTCCTATTTCTCGATAATATAAATACTTTATGCTAAAGTTTATCACGAAGACTGATTTTTCTGGTTTTTTGACTAACGTTTGAACTAGAGAGTTTTTGGGTTCATTTGCAGTGGTTGTGCAATGAATTGTCAATTTATATATGAAATGAACAGTCAATTTGTCATGTATTTAAGTTGTCGCTATAGCAAGTAGGCATTATGCTTAAATATCTACAAATTTGAGTAGCTTTGTTACTATGATAACTATCCAATGTTATGTAATAGTAACGAGGAACTTTAACTACCAGTGCTATGTAGTATGAATTAACACAATCTTTAGTAGCAATGAAGCATGGTATTGATACACTAATGTTTGTATTTATGTATTTTGAGTTAGTCTGTAAAATCATGCATCAGTTACCACCGATAGACTGAATGGCTATTTAGAGTTTACTGTCTTCAAAACTCTTTCTCCTCAGATTCTCCGTTGTGTCAAAAATTCAAACATGTTGCATGGCTGAGTTACCTCCAAACAATGATTTAATTATTAGCCTCTCAGGCACATCTCCATAACAACATACACGAGATCAATAATTGGAGCTAAAAACAAAATGATTATATTTAGATACTTCTGCATATCACTAATTATCTCTCCTTCAGTCATGTTCAATCCTGATTCCTGGATTGGATGGATGATATGCTTTTGCTATCTGAATATAATATTTATTTTGAAGTCCACGTACTCATGCCGGTACAAGGCCTAGGGTTCTCTCTTAGGAAGGCAATTATCAGAACATGATATTATAGTAGCATGCATTGATTACAGGTAACTGGTTGAATTCTGAAATTATATATTGTAAATGCTTCATCTAATGTGTTTACAGTGTATTACTGGTTTCTAATCAACAATCTTTTTTGATCTGGTGTTCATGGATATATGGGACAAGCCTCTACTTTTATTTTCAAGGTTTATCCATTCTACATTTCCTTATTGCTAAAACTTTTAGTAATCCCTTTGCGTTTTGGTTTGTTTAAAAACAATGTTATCTTTGTATATTAGTATACTTTTAATTTCAACATTATCATTTGACCTAATTTACCCTCCGTTGGATATCGTGATGGCACCTAGTCTTAGGGACTAGGTAAGCCTAACATTTACTGAGTAACAACAATAACAAAGGAAATCTAACAGTCTCGATATAGAAATCATTACAAAATTTACAATTTCCCAAAACCGGTAGTACAAATCATAATCTCTACAGAGTTTACTACAACTTCTAAATACAACTGTTTGGAAGTAAGTAAAAACAGTGTAAATACAAAATAGGAAGGTGACTCTGAACCTGTGAACGCAGGGACAGGTTTACCTTGAGTTTCCTCAGCAAGGATCCGCGCAGCTACTAACGATCGATACCTGAATTTGTACAAAATGTATAAAAGTGTAGTATGAGCACACCACAGTGGTGTCCAGTAAGTATCAAAACTAACCTCGATGAAGTAGTGACGAGAACTAGTCAAGACACCCACTGGTCTAATAAACTGAACAAGCATAAGTATAGGGATGATAGAACATGATAATGGCTAACGACATAGCAACTGCAATAAGGAAGGAAAAATAGCAAGTAACAGCGGAACACCAGAATAAGACACAGAAGAGTGAACGGAAACACAACCCAAATTCGAAAATCACAATACAGTAAAGGCAAGTAGTAACTCAGCAACTGCAATAGTTTTCACATCAGGTCTCAGCCAACAAACCCCAATAAATTAGTCAAATCCTTCAAGTGTAAACTTTCACCCGTAAGTTGTTAAATTGAGGTCTTTAGAATATAATCCTTTCCAATAAGAAATTATTTTTGGAAATATACTTCCTTCAAATAAATATCTTTCAAACATAGTTCTTTCAAGATAAAAACCTTTCAAATATAAACTTTTCAAATAATTAGCCTTCAAACATAGTTCTTTCAAGATAAATACTTTTCAAGTATAACCCTTTCAAATAAATATCCTTCAAACATAGTTCCTTCAAGATAAATACTTTTCAAATATAAACTTTTCAAGTAATATCCTTCGAGTATAAGTCACCTTGTGACACCTAAGCATGGAAGATTAGCAGCTCCGAACACAGATATAACCACAGGGAAATCTATCGGGATAGCGTCCCGTAGTCCCGAATTAATTATGTAGTATGGGGGAGGGGGGAGGTGGATCTCCCGGAATACGTCCGTAATCCCAAAATAAATATACGGTGCTGGGGGATCTCCCGAAATACGTCTGTAGTCCCAAAATAAATATACGGTGCTGGGGGATCTCCCGGAATACGTCCGTGATCCCAAAGTAAATATACAAGACAGGGGGATCTCCCGGAATACGTCCGTAGTCCCAATTTGAATATGCAGTGCTGGGGGATCTCCCGGAATACGTTTGTAGTCCCAAAATAAATATGCAAGACAAGGGAATCTCCCGGAATATGTCCGTTGTCCCAATTTAAATATGCAGCGCAAACAACAGAGATAACAACTATAACACGACAAAAACCTCGTACATCACCACAACAAGTACAAAAGCAACAATGACAGAGATGCAAAGTACGACGGGCAAATCAACTCAAGAACTTAAATCACAAGAACGGTAGAACTCATTCACAAGGAATAATCACAGTAAAAAATGCTAGGCATAAGAAGAACAGCTTAACAAGGAAAAATAAATCAAAATGTAGCAACGATTCCACAATATGCAAGTCAACAATAAGAAGCCAACACAGTCAAATAGTTCCAAATAATGGCAAGTCAACTAAGATATAGGTTATCTAAACTCCTTTTGAGGTTGAGCAATTACGAGGAATATTCAACAATTCAAGTAAGGATAAGCAGCGGAAGATAATCATAACTCCAATTAAGACTAAACAATTATAGGATGAGAAAATAATGATTTCAATTAAAGATAAGCAGTAATGAAAAATATAGCACGACGATAGAAGAGGTAAAATCTTTGGTTAAGTCGAATAAGGGTCAAATAGACAGTAAGAGTAAATCCTAAAGCAATTATCTCTAATCAAAGCATGTAGATGTGAAACTAGCAAATAGGAATTCAAGCGTATCAAGAACAACATCATACACGGTGAATATAAGGACATAAGAACCCTAAAAGGCCAACTTTTCACAAGTAAGTCCGAGCACGCACTCGTCAACTCGCGTAGACAGACTACAATCAACATAGATGACTCAAATCCTAAGGGGTAGTTCCTCCACACAAAGTTAGGCAAGATACTTACCTCGAATCGCTCTACTCAATCCGAAACCACACTCTTGCCATGAGTATCCAACTCCGAATGGCCCAAATCTAATCAAATCAATTGCATAATGTAAATAATACTACAAGTAACTACTTTAGCTAATGGATTCGAAGCTAAGGCAAGAAAATAGGAAAAATGCCCAAAAGGTCTCCCCGGGCCCACGACTCAGAATCGGGTAAAAGTTATCAATTTAGAACACACATTCACTCACGAGATCACTCGTACAAAAATTATCTAAATCCGATGCCTAGAACTCGATCAAAACTCAGAATTTCGATTGGGAAAATTTTCCCCCCATTTCTTACATTTCTCATCCAATTACCTTGATTAAATGAGGAAAACTACAATCGATTAATGCAATAAAATCAAATTTGAGTAAGAAATCGATACCCACAAGATTCCTCTAAACATCCCTCAAAGAATTGCCTTCTCCCGAGCGCAAAATTAAAAATGGAGTGTAAATGAACTAATCCTCGATTCCAACCCCTTTTCTGCCTAGCGATCCTCGCACCTGCGATATTTCTCGCACGTGCGCCTACCGCACATGCGGTCTAACCAGTCGCACCTGCGGAAGTCACTAACTCCCACAGTCTCCGCACCTGCGAGCCTTCTGCGCATCTGCGGGCATCGCAGATGCGTTACCTCCTCGCACCTGCGACCCCAGCCCAACTCTCAATTCTCGCATCTGCGCTTTCATCTCCGCACGTGCGAGTCTGCACATGCGGTTCCCACTCCGCAGGTGCGAAACACCAGACACCAGAAAAACTACAGCAATGACCTAAGTTCAAAAATTCATCTGTTAAGCATCTGAAACACACCCGAGGCCCCCGGGACCTCAACCAAACATACCAACCAATCCTATAATACCATACGATCTTAGTCGAGCCTTCAAACCACATTGAACAACATCAAAAACATGAATGGAGCACGGATTCAAGCCTAAGGAACTTTGAATTTTCCAAATTCTACAAATGACGCCGAAACATATCAAACCTAGTCCGAATGACTTCAAATTTCACACACACGTCACAAATGACACTACGAAACTACAGCCACTTCCGAAATTCCATTCTGGGCTCGATAACTAAATTTTCAATACCGACCGGAATCGCCAAAAATCTAACTTTAGTCAATTCAAGCCTAAATCTACTACAGACCTCCAAAACACATTCTGGACGCGCTCCTAAGCCCAAAATCACTACGAAGCTGCTGACATCATCCATAACTCATTCCAGAGACGTTTACACAAAAAGTCAAATTCTAGTCAAATTCTCACCGCTTAAGCTTCCAAAACTAGAATCCTTCTTCCAATTCGACTCCGAATCATTCGGTAACTGAATCCAACCAAGTACGCAGGTCGATATACATAATGTGAAGGTATTCAAGGCCTTATGCTGCCGAACATAGCTTAAATTATCAAAACGACCGGTCGGGTCGTTACGTTACCCTTAGTATCAGTCCCTTATAGGTATGACATGGCCATATTTAAGACGACAAGATTCAAAAAATATTTTGGTATATTAACACGCCTTTGGTTCAAGACCGATAAGATTCAAAAATCTCTTTACATTCTTACACTTGTGCCCAATCAAACTAAGAAACATAAAAATTAAAAGAAAGAAGTATCACTTAACTAAGACAAATAACTTCCTTTTCTCCAAAAAGGATATTGGTGGGGTCAAAGATCTTATGTAGTATGATGTACACTACATCAGTAACTGCTTTTTACTGTTCTCCCATTTTCTTTGTTCAGCAATGCCTTCACACGATCAAAATATTCATACCGATGTTCGAGATGCATTATAGACTCTTTGGTTGCAGAAACTTTCCACTAAGAACAATAGGCGATATAGTGGAAGATGTTTCTCACAAAATTTCATTTGTTTGCAACACCATAGCTGATTATGGTGGTGACCCAAACAGGCAAAACATTGTGCCGCCGATTTGTATTTAGAGATTAATTTAATAACCACGTCCATATCACTATCTAGACTAAGAATGCTTGAGATTATTTTCTATGTTAGAATGTATACCACACTTCATCATTCTTATTTATGGATTGGGGGGAGGAGGGGGAATAGTTCTTATGGACTCAAATCTAAGGCGGAAAAATATGAAATAGAAATACTGGTCTACTGGACAATCAATGACTACATATTTTTTTATATTTATCCAGGATTTATTTTTAGGGTCAACCTTGCCGGTACACATATCTCTTCATGTGCTCTTATGACGCACGCAATCAAAGAATCTACACGAGAAAGTGTTTCTTGGACTACCTCCCAGATAAAAGCTTATTTTGGTTTATCCGACGGGTAAGCGGCTAATTTCGTAGCTTTGTTATCTATTTTTTGATTCAGAAATGAGTTGGATTCGACATGATTGAAATCAGATAAAAGGAATTGAAGCATTCTTTTTTCTTTTCCTTGCACGAAACTTTGCTGCTTTCGTTATACCATATTTGTATACCATTGTTTTTCCACGCAACATTCTTTTGCTGCAAATGCTCAACAAAGAATTGTTTTGCCTTTTATGTGCTATTTTCCGTCAGTTGGTGTGCTCTTTTTATTTGTTCATTTTTTTAATTTCTTGCTAATTGATGTCATATTGTTTGGCTTGACAGGTACAATTTTCCCGACTTAGATTGATCATTTCAATAATAGGGGGTTGTAAAGTTTGTTGTAGTTGTAGTAGTAGTTGTTGTTGTTGTTGCGGCAATTATTGTGTATATTAATTTCTTTTACCTATTATATGATTCCTACATTAATACAACACTTAGCAGATGTTTCATTGTTTTTGTTGTACACACTACCTAGTGTAGCAGCTGAGTATCTTTTGATCTGTTTCTTGTCAAGAATTGTATTGGGAAAATTCAAAATTGCAAAGGTCATTGCACGGGCTAAATTCGTCTAGTTTCTATTATATAGAAATGAAAAGATGGTCGATCACGGGCATATATGTCATTTGATAAAAATTCCTGCATTGTTTGTATTTTTTAAATAACACTGTTCCTTGCATTTTTTAACATGTAATGTTTGATACACATGAACCCCATATTCCCTAGCCAGTAGCCCCAACTCTCCTTTTAACATGAAGTGGGCGTTTGGACATAAGAATTATAAAATTCCAAAACAGGGGGAAAAGATTTTTCAAGTGAAAATGGTATCTGAAATTTAGAGTTGTATTTGGACATGAAAATAATTTTGGGTTGTTTTTGAAGTTTTGTGGGTGATTTGAGTGAAAACTTTGAAAAACTGCCTTTTGGAGTTTTGCAAATTTTCGAAAATTTCCAAAATGCATCTTCAAGTGAAAATTAGAAATTTTATGAACAAAAGCTTATTTCGGAAAAAAGTGAATATTTTGAAAAAAAAGAAAAAAATTTCTTATGTCCAAACGGGCTCGAAGTATTGTGAGCCTTTTTTCTTAAATGCATTGTATGTAAGTGTTGATTAGACTATTTTTGCAGGAAATACCGTGAACTTTTTTTCTCATTGGTAAAATTATTAATTTTGTTTTAGTCAAATAGAAGTTTTCATAGAGAAAGTAAAATTAATTTTTAAATAATAGGGCAACAAAAAGGAGTAATTTCATGGGTGGCCATTCAACTTTGTATTCATTAAGCAAAAGTCACGTTTCTTTTTGTTACCTAATAATTGTTAGGTTTAAGCCTCTTAGAGCTTAAAAGAGGGTGAATGGAAAATAGAAAAAAAAATTAAAATTTGATTTTCCCTCCTTGGCAAAGGGACATTGTCCCATATTGGAGGAGGAAAAGACTTTTGATGAGTATATATACAATTGCTCTTCTTCTAGTTCTTAAAGAATTGAGAAAAAGGCAAGCCTCGCGCCGTCGTCGTCGTCGCTCGGCTCGGCTTCGGCTTCGGTCAAATGATTGATTGATTAATATTTTGGACCAAATTTATTTGTTAATATTAACGCAATATTAATTAATCCAAATTAGACCGTTACTGTAACAGTAATTCGATTTTCCTCCATTTTAATTTTCCCGTTATAATTTGAATTTGGCGGTTTGCATAAATGGCCGTTTTATAAAATAGTCATTTTGAGTTGCAACCTTACCAGAAGAGTTATAACTTTTCAGTATAAACTAACATTTTTTGGCTATAAATATATGAACTCTCCCTCGGATTTTCTTTACGAAAATTCTGATTTCTCCTTATTCTTTCTGCATTGTTTTAACAAAAAAAAAAAGCAGTAAGTGTGATTTACTACTGCTCTTTGAGTTCGTTGATCACTGAGGTTTGAAGTACCGCTACACCAGTGAGGTTATCCGTTCTATCCTGAGAGGAAGTAATCCTAAACCTCGGTTACTAGGAGGGGATTAAGTTCCTTAAGGAAACACTGTGAATTCAGTGGGCTCGGATTCATTTTCTTTTCTTCTACATTTCTGATTTTTTCCATTGCTACTGGTTTTGAATATATTTTCCAATACAGATTTCTAGCAATAATCATTCAACTTTGTGTTCATTACCCAAAAGTCACTTTTCTTTCTTTTGTTACACAAAAATTATTTTACTTTTGCTATATTTATCACAAAAGTCATCTTGGCCAGATTTTATAATACATTTACTTGAAAAGTGTATTGCATCATTGACGTTAATCCTCTCATTTATGTAATACATTTTATATTATAGACTATATAATATATTTTTACTTAAGTATTTTACTTCTAATTAAAATAATTTTAAATAATTTTATTTATTATTTTTATAATATATCCATACATTTAATTTTGTCTATGGCACTCAATTTGTTGAATCATATTCAAACATGAACATATTTTAATGATAAAAAATATTTATTTAAAATAATAAAAACAGATTTGTTTAACAAATGATAGTTTTTTATAGTCAATAAAAAAATTTTAAAAAAAGTTTCAAAGATATTTGTGTTTAATATTAACTTTTTTTAAAGCTTTGTCTGTTAATATTATTTATTTGAAAGTATTAATATGATGTGTCATTTTATTAAATGTGGGTATTTTATTTATTAAAATTAATGAGTATGACTTGGCTAATAAATCAATGAGCTTTAATTTTTTAATTTTCATTAAGAATGATTAAGAACGTGGACTTGAGATTTGTTCACGCTAATGTTACTAACAAATTTAATAATGCTACCTATATATCTTAAAAATTAATATTAAAAAAATTAATTGTAGGAATATATTACATAAATAGGAGGATTTATAATGTCAAGGGCATAATAGACTTTTCAGGCGAATGGTTTGTAAAATCTGGTCAAAGTGATTATTGTGATAACTAGAGCATAGTAAAATTATTTTTGTGTAACAAAAGAAAGAAAAGTGGCTTTTAGGTAATAAATACAAAGTTGAATGACTTTTACATAACAAAAGAAAAAAAAATGACTTTTGGGTAATGAACACAAAGTTGAATGACCAACCATGAAATTTACTCCAAACAAAAGTATCGATAAATATTTACAAGATTTTCATATTTACCCATACTATTTTAAAGCAGTTTAAAAATAAAAATTAAATGGTTTCATTTATCCACATTATTTGAAAGCGTTTTCAAACTAAATATTTTTATATTCAAAAGTAATTTTAAAAAGTATAGTTTGGTAAACATCAAAAGTTAATTTAGGTAATGAGATTTGTTCTTGTTGTACTGGGAAGCTATCTCTTATATACTTAATTGATGTACAAATATAATCTATATGGTTTGAACTCCATTCTTCCATGATAAGTTTTCAACTATAAATAAATTGTCTTAAATATTACCTGTTATAATTGTTATATTGATTCATTATGAAAATTAACATATGATAATTCTATAAAAATAAAAACATTTCTCTCATATCTTTAAATTGAGGAAAAAAAATTAAAATCCGTATAATTTATATAGACTTCTATCAAATATTTATTATTTTATCACCAATTAACATCATTTTAAATGAGTTATAATAAAATATAATTTAAACTGCTATATTAAATTCCTATAATTTATATCATGTAAAATATCACGACCCAAAATCCATTAAGGCCGTGATGGCGCCAGACACCACTGTCAGGCAAGCCAACCATAATCAATTAACTTAATTACCCATTTAGTATTTTTGTAATCAAAATTTTTTCAATGAAACATAGATGATAGAACTCATAGAATAAATGATAATTATTTTTAGCAACTAAATTTCTAAATAATTCACAATCATTCCCAAAATCCGGTGTCACAAGTTTGAATGGGAGACGGTGTCGGTCTCCGGTGGGTTGGTTTGAACCGGGTGAGGCTAGGCCATTGGGTACTGATTTAGTTCAGGATGCTTTGGAGAAGGTTAAATTGATTTAGGATCGACTTCGCACGGCGCCTTCTAGACAGAAGAGTTATGCTGATCGGAAGGTTCACGATGTTGCTTACATGGTAGGAGAGAAGGTACTACTCCGAGTTTCGCCTATAAAGGGTGTTATGAGATTTGGGAAGAGGGAAATGTTGAGTCCTAGGTATATTGGTCCTTTTGAAATACTTAAGAAGATTGGAGATGTGGCTTATGAACTTGTGTTGCCGCTTAGTCTATTGGGTGTTCACCTAGTGTTTCATGTATCTATGCTCCGGAAGAATGTCATAGATCCGTCTTATGTTTTGGATTTCAGTACAGTGCAGTTGGATGGTAATTTGACTTATGATGTAGAGCCGGTGGCCATGTTAGACCGGCAGGTTCGAAAGTTGAGATCAAAGAATATAGCTTTAGTAAAAGTGCAGTGGAGAGGCCAGCTAGTTGAAGAAGCTACTTGGGAGACTAAGCGGGAGATGCGGAGCAAATATCCACACCTATTTGAGACTCCAAGTATAATTCTATACCCGTTCGAGGACGAAGGTTTGTTTAAAAGGGGGAGAATGTAATGACCCAGCCGGTCATTTTGAGTATTATAGCCTTGTTTCCCCTTTACTGCTTATCCTGTGCTCTATTATAATTTTGTGACTTGTTGGGGAGGTTTCAGAATGAATTGGAACACATAGTTTCAAGATTTAAAGCTTAAGTTAAAATAGTTGGCCGGATGCCGACTTATGTATAAACGACTCTGGAATAGAGTTTTGATGATTCCAATAGCTCCGTATGGTAATTTTGGACTTAGGAGTGTGTCCGGAAAAATATTTGGAAGTCGTAGTTAAATTAGGCTTGAAATGGCGAAAATAAGAAGTTTAAGTTTGGAAGTTTGACCAAGGAGTTGACTTTTTTTATATCGGGGTCAGAATCCAGTTCTAAAAATTTTCATAGGTCCGTTATATCATTTATGACTTGTGTGCAAAATTTGAGGTCAATCGGACTTGATTTGATAGGTTTCAGCATCGAATGTAGAAATTATAATTTCTTAGTTTCATTAAGCTTGAATTGGGGTGTGATTCGTATTTTTAGCATTGTTTGATGTGATTTGAGGCCTCGAATAAGTTCGTATGATGTGTTAGGACTTGTTGGTGTATTTGGTTGAGGTTCCGGGGGCTTCGGGTGATTTTCGGATGGTTAACAGATCAAATTTGGACTTAAGGGAAAATTTGAAAATTTTGGCCTTCTGGTGCAATCGCACCTGTGGAATTTTGCTCGCAGGTTTGAGCTCGCAGAAGCGTGAATGGCAGCGTAGAAGCGGACTAGGGGGAGGTGAGCAGTGGCTGCAGGTGCGGGGAAAGGTTATGCATCTGCGTGACTGCAAATGCGGACAAGAAGTCGCAGGTGCGCAGGAGACCGCAGAAGCGAGTCCGCAGAAGCGAAAATGCGATCGCAAAAGCGAAGGCAAGGCAGCCTTGGCAAACCGCAGAAGCGGTAGATTTTCCGCACAAGCGCAACCGCATATGTGGTTAATTATTCCGCAGAAGCGAAAGCACTGGGCAGTGTACAAAAATAGAGGGGTCCGAGATTCTTTCATTTTCGGACATTTCAAACATGGTTTGTGGCGATATTTCAGAGAGAATTCTCTGAAAAATTTGTGGTAAGTCACTTATGATCATTGTTAGTCAATAATNGCAGAAGTAATCCAATAAATTTCCAATTTATCAATCAAATTCCTTCAAATGCAACAATTTCTAATCTATTAATTAAATCCTCCAATTTCAATAAAAAATTCAATTTATCAAATAGCTTTACAAGCTGCAATTCAATTTTAATAAATTTCCAATTTATCAAATAGCTTTACAAGCTGCNGGAATTTGGGCCTATGGATTTGAAAATAAGATTTGAGGATTTGAAGGTCGAGTTGATGTCGGAATTTGGTAAATTTGGTATGGTTGGACTCGTGGTTGAATGGGCGTTCATATTTTGTAACTTTTGTCGGGTTCCAAGAAGTAGGCCCCACTGACGATTTTTGAGTTGAATTTCGGATTTTGTTGAAAAATTTATATTTTCATATGGAATTAATTCGTATAAATTGTGTTGGCTGTATCGAATTAATTGTGACTAGATTTGAGGCGTTCAGAGCCCGATTCGCTAGGCAAAGGCATATTAGAATAAACAACTTGCACGGTTTGAGGTAAGTAACACTTCTAAACTTGGTTCTGAGGGTATGAATCCCTGAATTTTGTGTTATGTGAATTGTTTGGAGGTGACGCACATGCTAGGTGATGGGCGTGTGGGCGTGCAACATAGAAATTGTGACTTAATTGATCCCGTAGAGTTGCATAATTAAATAAATGTCATTTTTCACATATCCTCCACGTGTTAGAGAAATTGAGTTGAGATTCATATTAAAGATCATGTTTAAGCTACATGCCGATGTTTTTGGGACCCGGAAGGGTCATTCGGCTGTGGAATTATTTGTTTAAATAGTAAATTGTGTACTCAGTCATATCCATCATTTGCATATCATATCTCAATGTTTTTTGTTATTCATTGATACATCATATCATCATGTGGGGTTGATTTTCATGTCATTGAGAGCCTGAGAGACTTGAGATTTTGAGTGATATTTATGGGATCGGGCTGCACGCCGTAATATATTTTATTTAATTATGCCCGGATCTATCTTATTATAGAGCTTGGGCTGAAGGTGCCCCTCCGGAGTCTGCACCCCCACAGTGAGCGCAGTTTCTTTATATTTGGGATGGAGTTCCCTAGGCATGGAGTTGCCTTATCTATTTATATTCGGGATGAAGTTTCCTAGGCATGAAACTGCCTTATATATATATATATATATTTGGGATGGAATTTCCTAGGCATGAAGTTGCCTTATTTATTTACATTTAGGGATGGAGTTCCCTGGGCTGGATTGGCCTTGTACAGTACTGAGTGACTGACTGTCAGTTGATATATATATGTATTTGGGATGGAGTTCCCTGGGGTGGATTGTCCATATACATTACTGAGTGATTGAGTATTCTGAGAGTGTGAGAACACTAGGTTTCCATTGTGGTACATCACATACAACATATATTTTGGCATGTAGATATAGAGATGTCATATTACTCATATCATGCAGAATGTTTTTATTTTACTTGTATTGGGCTTATTTGTTGAACTTGAGAAAATGCCTACATTTTTGTACTGTTATTTGTATATTGGACTGTACCTGTGGAGCTCGTCACTACTTTTAGCCCAAAGGTTAGTCTTGTTACTTATTGAGTACATGTGGTCGGTTGTACTCATACTACACTCTGCACTTCGTGTGCAGATTCAGGTACTTCCGGATACGGCAATTGCTAGATTTCGGAGCTTTATCTGTTGGAGACTATCGAGGTAGCTTCTTGGCGTCCGCAGATCTTGACTCTCTTTCCTTTCAGTTATTTGTGTTGTTCTACCTTTCTAGACAGTGTTTGTATCAGTCAGACTATGTTATCATTTAGATGCTTATGTACTAAGTGACACCGGGTTTTGGGAGA
>AWOL01S0017974.1:18428-32092 GCA_000715115.1 Nicotiana otophora
ATATATATATATATATATATATTAATTAAACAAAGAATATAATTTACACAAGTAATTCATGTTTTGAGTCCTAAACTACTCGGACTTTAGCATTAATAGTAGCTACGCACGGACTCTCGTCACCTCGTGCGTACGTAGCCCCCACAATTAGCAACAATTATTTAATTTAATCACCTATGAGGTAATTTCCCCCTCACAACTCTGACTGGCTTGAATCTAGCCAAGAATAATTCGATACAATCACTAAACTTTATTGGAATTAATTCCATAAGAAAATACTAATGTTTCATAAAAATCTGAAATTTAGCTCAAAAATTGCCCGTGGGGCCCACGTCTCAGAACCCGACAAAAGTTACAAAATCCAAACACCCATTCCGATATGAGTTCAACCATATTAATTTTATCAAATTTCGATAACAACTCGACCTCCAAATCTTACATTTTCGTATTGATTTTCTTCCATTTAAATCCGAAATAAATGATGAATATAGCCATAGAATCATGAAGTATAATCACTTTCGGATATAGAACACTTACCCCAATCCATATGGTGAAAATCACCTCAAATATCGCTTCAATCCGAGCTCCATAGCTCCAAATGTGTTAAAATAGCCGAAATCTCAAAATATATCTTCTGTCCAGGCATTTACTCTTCACGATCGCGAAGAACAAAATTTTTCAGCCCCAAAATTGCTCTTCGCGATCGCGGATAACCAATAGCGATCGCGAAGCACAAACTCCCCCAACTCTTCCAGACAGCCTCTAGTATCATGGTAATAACGTTTCGTACAAAACTCCCAATTGCAAATGGTTTAGCTTTCTGAATACTAGCCACCAAGGGCTATAACTTTCATTTGTTGCTCNTATCTGTTGGAGACTATCGAGGTAGCTTCTTGGCGTCCGCAGATCTTGACTCTCTTTCCTTTCAGTTATTTGTGTTGTTCTACCTTTCTAGACAGTGTTTGTATCAGTCAGACTATGTTATCATTTAGATGCTTATGTACTAAGTGACACCGGGTTTTGGGAGACTATTTATATCGGTATTTGTGAGATTTTCTATTAAATTTAAATATTATGTTTTCAAACTTAAAAGATTACAACGTTTTATTGAGGTTATCAGCTTGCCTAGTATTGAAATAGACGCCATCACTACATGTAAATTTTGGATCGTGACAGTTACGTTTGGAACCGATCGATTTACTGCGCTTCATGCGTGTAGTAAACTTTATCCTTCAAGGACTTTAATTTTAATAGGAGCATTTGNCATATAAGCTTCCAAAATCAGCCATGTGCAACAGAGATTTCCAAACTCTTCCCAGACAGCCTATAGTATATCCACCATAACCTTTTGTATACAACTCCAACTGACAAATGGTTTATCTTTATGAAAACTAGACATCAAGGGCTACAACTTTTANCCATTTGACTTGAATTCTCTTCTAAGTGAGGATCATATTAATAATAATTCGATTCATATAACATATTTTCCAACTGTTTATTCCATCACGCAAATGTTAGAAAAACTAAAACATATCCTCAATATTCTTTGGGAAACCTATCTTTGTGCATTGTAACTTAGAAGGAGACTCGGTTGGCTGCGGATCGTAATACAGAATGCAACTCACCTATGTCCCCACAATTATTAACCACACCTCTGCACCCACAAGGCCGCTAGACATATATATATCTGCACAATAAAATATGCAGCAAGTGCAGTATGAGTACGAAAACAACATATACTCAGTAAGTATCAAGCCTAATCTCGAAGAGGTAGAGACGAGATGGCCGACTATGACACTCANTACAACTCCAACTGACAAATGGTTTATCTTTATGAAAACTAGACATCAAGGGCTACAACTTTTATTTTTGGATCATCTCCAAATTTCTTATAGATTGCGAGATATAAGCTTCCAAAGTTTGGTCAGTGCAACAAGATGTTTCCTCTATACGATCGCGAAAAGGCTTCCGCGATCGCGATTCACAGTGCCCAAATAGCAAAATTGCTCTTCGCGATCGCGACCATTTGTCTGCGATCGCGATGCATTCCTCTGTGGCCAAAAACCAGCAACTAAGAATGGCCTAGAAATGGTCTGAAATCACCCCGAAACTCACCCGAGCCTCTAGGGACCTCAACCAAATATACCAACAAGTTCTAAAACATCATACGAACTTAGTCGAAGCCTCAAATCACATCAAACATTGCTAAAACCACGAATCATCCTCCAATTCAAGCTTAATGAAACTTAATATTTCCAACTTCTACATTCGGTACCGAAACCTATCAAATCAAGTCCGATTGACCTCAAATTTTGCACACAAGTCATNAACACAAGCCATAAATGACATAACGGAGCTATGAAAATTTTTGGAACTGGATTCCGACCCCGATATCAAAAAGTCAACTCCCCGGTCAAACTTCCAAACTTAAATTCCTGTTTTAGCCATTTCAAGCCTATTTTAACTATGAACTTCCAAATAAAATTTCGAACACGCTCATAAGTCCAAAATCACTATACGGAGTTATTGGAACTGTCAAATCCCGATTCCGGGATCGTTTTCTCAAAATATTGACCGAAGTCAAACTTGCCCCTTTTAAAGCCAACTAAGGAACCAACTGTTCTGATTTCAACCCGATCACTTTCAAATTCCGAACCAACCATCCCCGCAAGTCATAAATTAGTAAAAACACATACGAGGAGTCTTATTTAGGGGAACGGGGTTCTAACAGTCAAAACGACCGGTTGGGTCGTTATATTATCTCCCACTTAAATATACGTTCGTCCTCGAACGTGCTAAGGACTGTTCCGGAGTTGTCCTAAAATCACAGTTTAACACTTCGAGCACCTACCCGTGCTACCACACCCAATTGAGCATATTAGCTCGAGCCAATCTGAAGATTCTCCCCTTTATTTAGGCAATTGAGCCTTAGAGCTTAATTCTAACATCTAGAATTCTCCACCATGCCTGTTTCCAATCTATGAACACCGTATCAATTACTACACGATGCACCAATACAGGATTGCATACTTTGGTTGAATTTAGACCATGCATCACACCATTCATATGACCACAATAACATCCTCTGATAACAATAGCCAAAATTCCACGAATCTGATGTCCACAACACACTTCATGATACATATAAGTCCTGTTCCAACTCTTGAACTGCTTCCACGATGGAAGAAATGTGTAGAAATTCACAACCAACTGCCGAGTCAACAAATTATTGAGTTTCTCCTTCTGACAAGACCAAATAATGGTATTTTCTCTTTATTATACTTCATATAATTCGATCGTACTGATCCCAGATCCAATAACCTCGTCTCACTTAGTATAAGCTGCTCAGGCAATAAACTACCTCAGACATGACAAAAAGTCTCATAGGACGCCACAATGAGCTAATAAGCTACGGACTCGATTGCGATACATACGGAAAATGGACTATGGAAAGGATTATTCAACCCACGTGACTAATTAAACAACTGAAAGGTGTCATGAACCTTTCTCAGAAAATGAGACACAAAACACACAAAATAGAATATAGGGGACTGTACTCAATATCACACTATTGTGGCGTGTAACCCGATCCACACATGATACCGTTGCGGCGTGCAACCCGATTCAAACAACATACTCGTGGCGGCATGCCACCCGATCCGCACAAAAAGAATCTATAAGAAAATACTTACCGAGCTAGAATGCTCATTACTACAAAATATCTGAATATCGAACACAAGCACGCTCAGTGCATAATATCATCCCTGGAAGGACCGACAGCGCCATACGCTACAAAATTCAAGCATGACTAAGGTGCGATATATGATCTTAATCTCGAGAGCCATCCGGCTCACATGGCACCATCGCTACATGGAACCTCAACACATAAGAAATTTATCAAGCAGTTTCGTAACTCACACGGTACAATATAGTATTACATGAAATAACCGACGACGAAACGACATCCAACATCCGAATACTCTTTCATAGGGAGCGCTATGACGAATGAACACATTCGGCCTGATATAGAGTCCATATTCATATTTAAATCCATCCACATACCTCAAGCCGATTCTGATCGCACCATACTAGGCTAATAGCCCTTCAAGGATCCAAAATGACCCCTTTTCCCATAACACACAAGAACAATCATCATAACCGGAATAAACTTCCGCAGTCCAAAACCAAATGAACCGAGCGCCCTCCAGGCATAAATTCTCGAATTAGAGATATCGTCACAATCTCCATACTTGGTTTCAATCTTCACTCAATTAAGTGACTACATGCCATTCTTACACAATCTTTCCGTGGGAAACGCTTCCACGACCTTCTGCACCAGGTAACAAGTTTGCACATCTATGCCACCGGTCACATTAATGTTGTAAAGCATATCAAGAATCCACAAATCAATACACATGGTCTCTTACACCTGACATCGACCTTAGGTGATGCCGAAAACAATACCATCTTACTTTAAACATCTGAATCCTTTTCCTGCTCATCCGAGCTCATGCCATCCTTGTCAACACCGAACCGAAATCCTGAATCCTGAACTTTCGAATCCCATGCTACTTAGTGCACTTAATCACGCAAATGTGCAGGAGTACGAGAATTCCATCATAACTCCCGGACCACTAATAGGGTAAACACTTCATTATATAGAAACCTTCTTCTTAACTCATTTCAAGAGAACCATTGCAACACGTGACTGAATTCCCATATCCGCAGAAAATACCAACCTCTAGTAGTGGTCTAAACCACCATAACTCTTTCGGGATCCCTCTACACATAACATGCCATAATACTTGAATTCCTCCAAATAAAACCAATTACGATGGCCGTCAAACCTCGTGCGTACCGCCATAAATCACATGCATAACTTAATGCGCTGAAAGAACTAATCATTGCCACTATCATGCCAATTCAACCATTGTTTGCCGACCCGTCTTTTCTCAACTTATTCTCAACTTGACTTAGACATAATAATAGTCCAATTCATTACATTATGAACTCAAATCCGGACTCATCTCGAGTGATCTTATTTCACGAGACCACGCTATTTCAAAACCCACGAATTGTCTCATACCCCTCCTTGTGCGCAGTTTTACATCTTTAACTGGTACACCCATTCTGATACTTTTTTATGAATTCGAAGTTATTTTCTTCCGTTTCTCTAATGCTACACCACAACCTGAAGATAACATAGAGTACTTCAAGCCCCGTTTCATAATCTACTGCAAAAGCTCGATACTCAACCATACTACGGACTCGAGATCCTTAGGCACCACACTTTATATTTTTGAACCCACTAAGACCGTTATTGAGAGTCACTTGCTCTGACTTGTTCCCAAACATGATCAACTCCAAGGCCCTGCTAGCACATGGCACTTTCTCAAGGAAACACCTGACTGTCTCACTTTCCCTTGCATTACATCTACACAAAGCATAAACTCCGAGTCTTCCAAAAACATGAATATGAATCGATAAGGCCAAATATGGCACACATTCCCCAAATCCTTTGCTCAAATTACCACTGATATTTTCTTCCCTTAGTTGCAATGACCCACCAGTACACCGATAACTAGGAACCTCACAAATAGACAACCATGAAATCCAATTGTAGATGGTGGGGCTCTCCCACTTAGCTTGAGACTATAATTACATAACTCTGGAATCCACCAAGATTCTTTCTTCATCGTTGACATGATCCTGCACACGCAACTTGCCAAATTTCTCGAAATCCTTCTATTAACCTTTAATAAACACTCCGAACCAATAGCCACATTTACATATTANCATGATCCTGCACACGCAACTTGCCAAATTTCTCGAAATCCTTCTATTAACCTTTAATAAACACTCCAAACCACTGGCCACATTTACATATTAAATCTCTTACCGGGTAGCCAGTAGAATGCTTCGCAGAAGCTTCGTCAGCACCACGCGGCCGCTAACCTGTTCACAGGAGATAACCCACCTGTGGAAATTAGATGCTGACATATTCCGATGTCGCTGCACTAGGTTCAATTACTACGAAATCAGTAGATAATCCTAGGTCCGAGCTCATTCACCAGCTACACCAGTCCATTCACTCCTCATGGACGTCAACTAAAAGTGCGACAATATATTCCAATCCAAAGTCATGTTGTATCTTTCTTCATATCAAGCAACTCCCACCTGTCACACCCAATCTTTCTTAATATAGCAGCCAATATTCCAAATTAATCCCGTAGACCTAGTCACTGTCCACCATGAATCCCAAATCACTTCAAATTTTCCTCAAGTCATGTAGTTATCCTACCACGTAATCCATATTCTACCTTGCCACTCTCCCACTTTGGTCAACTATCTCCTTTAAGCAACTACTCGACCTCTATTTTCTTACACTTGGCCTTCTCGGAACCTAACCACCACAAGAGACCTTCCACATGTCCTTCCTCATCCTTCGCTGCCCAGTTGTTGCCTTAACTAAAAATCTGTCTCTGTAGTACTTGAACCAATAGGTTGTTGCCAGCTTTAAACCTTTCCGAGGATCATCTTTCTCGAACCATCAATACTAGAAACACTGCTTCAATCCTGAACCACTGCCCACCGCGATCTCTAACATCTGCTTCCCCTACACCAATTCCTAAAACCCCGCCGTTATTCATTCATACGACGTGCGTATAAAAAGATATAAGCATATGAAGAAGGGCCAATCATAGGGTGCCAAGTAGCACCTTTTTGACTTTTTAAAAAATGGGATATTTACATCCCATCTCGTCTCTTTCTCCATTTTTCCAGAGAGCACGCCCAAATAACACCCCTAACCTTACCCTTAAGCTCTCTACAAGTGCTTCAAATAAGGTTATTATCCTGGGCACAAAATCAAGTAGCGATAACATTAAAATGATCCTTACGACATAAGTATCGCTATATCGCCTCTCTTATTCTTTGTAGTATGAGTTTTGGAATGTATTTAATAGTTAAGAATATGCCTACTTTCTGTATTTAAGCTTTTAAATATCAATAAATATTGATAAATTCATTTTCTAATAGTTAGAACTCACGGGACGGTGATCGAAAGCCGTGAGTTCGAGTTATTTGACTTGTAGTGGACTGTTTTGTGGGTTGTTTCATGTTGCTTTTGGGCTGTCTATTTTTCTTCTATTTAATAGAGTTTTTGGAGAAGAAATAGTCTGTAGAAACACCACATAATGACGGAATAGTGGGCTGGACGTTCGTCGTTATATTTTTTAGGTTGTTTGACACTACTTTGGTTGTCGTTTTATGTATGAAGTGATTAGGGTGTGTGAGCTATTTTGTGGTATATTGTGATGGAGATAAGGTTGGAAAATGATGCTTACATGTTGTTATTTTTGTGTTCTTATTGTTGGTATATAGTATTGGAGGAGAGCCTAGTTACAGGGAAGATGCTGCCCACATTTACGTAAACGAGCTACTAGTTTAAGTTGCGGACTTAGCCTTTACTCAGCACTAATTTTGAATCTCCTTATGTTGTGGTAGATTGAGTTGAGTTGTTTGAAGAATTTCTTGGAAGGTATTAAGGACTCAACAGAGTTAAGGTATGTTAAGGATAAACCTTTCCTTCATTTTGGCATGATCCCGTAACTACATATGTTTGATAACGATACATAAAGAGAAGTTCGTATTCATGAATTTATTCACATTATCCTAGTCTCAGAAGTTACAGTATTCTCCCTTATCGGGACTTTATATTCAGTTAAGTATTATTTTATTCCCGTCAAGAGAGTAGAGAAGCAGGCCTCTATTGGGCAACCTCTGATCAGATGGTAAGTTATATACCGAGCCTACTGTGGCCGAGCGCCTATGAGCGAGCCCATGATGGCCGAGATACAAAGCCTAGTATGGCTGAGCTCCTATGAGCGAGCCTACTATGGCAGAGCAGTTACACATACCGAGCCTTATAGGGCCGGGCATATATTTTACTTACTATATTGAGAGAGATGAGTCAATATCAGCAGGTAAGCATATCTTCAGATTATCTTTTGACTCCTAGTTACTTTCAGTTATTATATTATCAGTTCAGTTTCAGATTTTAGTTATTCTGTTGCCTTACATACTCGGTATATTATTTCGTATTGACGTCCCTTTTACTGGGGACACTGCATTTTATGCCTGCAAGTCTTGATAGACAGCTGGATAGACCTTCCCAGTAGACAGAGTCAAACATCAGCTTGGTTGGTAAGCTCCACTTCCTCGGAGTTACTAGGTCTAGACCTTGGAGTCTATTTTTTTATATATAGGTTTGATAGGTAAGTCGAGGCCCTGTCCCGACTATGATACAGTCATCCTTAGAGGCTTGTAGACGAGTCATGTATATTTTGTATATCAGTAGATATTCATGGCGACTTCGTCAGCTTGCACAATTTTTTTTTATTTTATATATATATATATCAGCTTTTAAGTATGTTTACCCTCTGATAAAAGAGACATTATTTTCAGACGATTCAGAATATGGACTCATCGGCCTAAGTTAAGGGTTACCCCTCCAGAGTTCACAGTTACATAGTGGTACGCTCGGGCCGAGTATGGCACCGGATGTCGGCCACGCCTCTTCAGGTTTGGGGTGTGACAAGCTTGGTATCAGAGCAGTTCTGTCCTAGAAAATCTACAAACCATGTCTAGTAGAGTCTTGTTTATGGGTGTGTTGTGCACCACACTTATAAGCAGGAGGCTACAGGGCATTTAGGACTGTCACTCTTTCTTCTTACTCTAGATCATGTGGTAGAGCTCAGTTGTAAGAATTCAAACTCCTAAATCTTATTTTATTCGTAATACAACGATACCTACATCCAGAAAGATAATTGGTAAGAGATTGAATGTGTTTGTGGAAGAGTTGAGTCAGAGGAAACTCGATTTTGCATCATGCTTATGGTGAGTTAATGTGAGGTCTTCAGAAAATCATGTGTATTCTAAGATGTGTAAGCTTTTTGATAAAGAGCCCTAAGGCAAGAATATCTATCCACCCAAATGGTAAAAATAAATAAGAGAATCAGAAGGTAGATACAAGTTTCGGCAAGTAAAAGAAACAAGATGAAGAAGGGCATGAGGTACCTAGTTAATGAAGATTATCAGTATTTGCAATTCAGACAGAGAAGTACAAGCATTATGAGTTACTTTCAACAGTAATAGAGTTATATACAATTGGCCACACTCATCTTAATTATGCCCTATGGGGCCAACAAATATAGTTTAAGAGAAGGATAGGATATCAGAATCCAACTGGGGTTAGAGTAACCCAAAAATAGTGGATGGATTGTTATCATTAGCTAACATTTCCGAAAATAGTCCAAATGTGGTAATAGATCTCCGCGTGAGACACCCAGATGGTGAACTATAGAATAGTACAGTCAGATATGAATACTAGAATTTTTAGAAATTTCAGAAGATAGGCAGTGGAATCCTAAAAGGGATAAATATTTACCTTAGTATGACTCCAGCCTCGAGTAAAAAAAAGAATGTCAGGCATTCCGAAGAGCCAGTGAGATAAAGCAAGGGGAGCTGAAAGTGAAAGAACATTTTGTTGAAGTTTTCAGAATAAAGTGATGGACAAAGATATTATCCGGAGAATAAGAAGAGAGTAAATGAAGCATCATAAGTAAGATGTGATATATGGGTGATAACGGTAAATAAAAATATGATACGATGAAAGACTCTATAGTCAAATGAAGGAAAAGACAAGAGGAGACATGCCTTGAAATAATAGAAGAGTATAAGCCATAAAGCAACATCCTTCTTTCGAGAAATAAGTTGGTGACTCCAACGTGATTGCCAGAAGGAAACGTTAGACCCCGGAGTAATGGAAATTAGTATGAACTGATGAGCAAGATAAAATGAATATGAATTAGGGACCAAATGATTTGACAATAGCCGGCATCATGAGAATTTTAGAGATCATGTTATGGCGATAATAGAATGGACAATAGAAGAATAACCTTTAAAGGTCATTCAGGAAGACGCTTCCCTAAAGCGAGCACTGTGAGCAAAGTTAAGCTTAAGGGACTAAGTATACCACTTACACTAGGTGTCATCCTCATGTGTAAGAACTTTAGTTATCTTTGGTACAGAAGGGTTACCGCTTGGCGAGTAAGATGTCAGTGAAAATGTGGAAGAAAAAAAGCCGCCAAAGATGAAGAGGTAACTATGGAATAGTAAAGCAAGAATGCGGTAAAAAGGTGAAAGGAATGAGATTGTATCTATTCAGATCCTACAGATATGATATGACTTCAGAACATTATGTAAGCATGACGTCGGGGAGAAGCAGTAAGAGTTCCGCACCCGATGATATTGATAAATAAGTGGGAATGAACACTTGATACATAAGGAGCCCGTATAAGAGGTAAGTTAAGACAAAGGACATAACCTAAGAGGGGTTAAGCAGAATATAGATATGAGAATAGACCAACGAGTAGTCTGTAGTTGATTCAGGAAGAGCCTAGTTATGGCTAGAGGTCAGGGATAAATAAATAGATCGTGCAAGATAGACGTAGTGAACCCTAACCTAGTGAATTCAGTCTCGCAGATATGACGTCGTAACCTTTGAGAAATATTCAGATAGGAGTTGGAGTAATTAAAGTTACCGTATAAGTATTACGGAAATAAGAGAGAGTGCCACTAAGGAGACAATCAAAATTGAGTTCAGAAGTAACCTTACGAGCACAAGGGCACAAATGTATGTAACTAAGGATATTTGTAGGCGAGTAAGAACATCGAAAATTCCTTCGGGTATATAATATAACAAGCTCGTAACTTTACAAGAGCCGGAAGGTCTCCTTAAATACTACAAAGAAAGACTAGCTGAGAAAATAAGGAAGAAGGCTTTCACTTAAGCATAGTGACATAAAGAAAAAATGGTCTTGTAACAATAATCCCACTACAACATTGTATGCACTCAATAAGAAAGTGGCACATATCGTGGCTAATGAACGGGAAGAATAAAAAATATCAAAGGTGATATTTGAGATCATATGAGTTACAGGAAATTCCAGTATTTGTGGGTAAAGAAGATAAGCCAAGTATTCATGCAACAAGTGGCAGCACGACTAGGAAAAGTAATTGCTTACATTTAAAGACAGTTGAGAAGGCACGAAAGGAAATCTATGGTGTTAGCAATTTAAAGGAAGATTGCGAGTAGTATAAATAGATATATGTAGGTCGCAAGCTAAAGTATGATATAGCGACAAGGTTTTAGGTAGACAAGAGTAAGGTTATAAAAATGTGAGTGAGAAGGTGACGAGAATAGGTAAGGCCTTGATATTAAGCCTATCAAAACAAGAGAGCTGGCAGTTTCCATAAGTTATAGAAAGCTTGGTACAGTCTAAATGAACTTAGAGGAATCTAAGAATATGAGCAATTAGAAGAGATTAAATGCTGCACCAGTAGTAGAATAAAGGTGTAATGTGATAGATAAGAGGATGGTGTTTAGGATTTTGAATGAGTAATGATTTTAAGAAAAGGGATTTCATGAATTGCATGGTATTAGAATAACCATATAAGATGAATCACACCGGGATTCTATGAAATACAGTTATTGAGTTATAGTATCACCCCTAAGTGAATCAGGAAAATCACTTCAGATGTTCTCCGATGAGACGTGATCCCTAGTGACAATGTATTACGTAAGAGGTCTCAAGTTATCAATGGTAGATATAGATCAACATTAAGGTGAATCAACAATAGATGGATAAAAATTCCAAAGTATAAGAGGATGTTATAATGCCATTCTTTAGATGAACAGTAATAAGGAAGCACTAAAGGACTTCGATTTATACATATGGGATAAACAGTGAGAGAGTAACCTAGAGTTGTGTAGCATACCTCAGTAATACTAATCTGAAGTAAGTTTTATAGTATAGTACGACCTACCTAGATGCACTAAAGCCATAAGGAGAGATAACCAAGGTTAGGAAATAAAATATAGCAATAGTGGTACATTCGACAAAGTACCAAGAAAAGAACTTCAGTACACGTATATATTCCCCGAGGGACATCTTGTTATAGTTCTGTATATGTTCACAAAGTGAGGCCAAGAGATTCGCAAAAAGATGGAGAAAAAAAGAGATAAGATCCGTGCATAAAAGGATAGAGTCACATATGTTGCATCACAGAAGGTAGTCAAAGTTACGAGATTGTAAGAATTTCGATCACAAGTCGTGATGTGAGAAGAGGCCTATAGGGGAGATTCCCTGGTTTTTGAATTTACTCACAGAACAATTTCCTAGATGGCAAGGACAATATTAAAGTATTCGCAAGAGCTATAGGTTATGAGACTGATAAGCACATCAGTCAACATTCGTTGACGAATGTTCCAAAGGGGGGAATGATGTTACACACCATATTTTTGTACGTGAAAGTACGTCGTAAGTTAATTGATGTAAGTTTGAAAATGAGATCCTTTTTGAAAGTATATAAAGTGATTTAACGATGTTACATCCTGTCACGACTCGAAATTTCAACCTTCGGACCGTGATGACGCCTAACATTTCACTTGCTAGGCAAGCCAACGTTAGAATAAAATTATCCATTTTTAAAACAATTTTAAATTTATTAATAACAAGGAAGCAAATGCGGAAGAAATTTTGAAATAATCCATAATAATAACGGTGTCTAAATACCATCCCAGAATTGGTGTCACAAGTGCACGAGCTTCTAGAATAAATACAAATAAAGGTCTGGAAAACAAAAGCTGTATGGAAATAAATACACAGCTAAAGTACAATAGACGGAGACTTCAAAACTGCAGACGCCATGCAGTTATACCTCAAGTCTCCTCTGGTAGCTGAAATCCGAGCAAATCTATGGTACGCCGCTGGGACCAACTCCAAAATCTGCACAAGAAGTGCAGAGTGTAGTATCAGTACAACCGACCCCATGTACTGGTAAGTGCTTAGCCTAACCTCGACGAATAGTGACGAGGCTAAGGCGGTTCACTTACATTAACTTGTACGCAATATTAGTAACAACAACAATAATAGAAATAAATCAGGTAATTCATTTATAATAATTGAAGGCAACTCAGCAGTCATAACCAATTATCATTTCCATTAATTATGTTACAGCGTGCAACCCGCTCTCACAATATATTCACATTCAATTCTGTTGCAGCGTGCAACCCGCTCACACAATATATTCACATTCAGTTCTGTTGCGGCGCGCAACCCGCTCCTCCAGTATATTCATTTTAATCAAGTCTGTTATATATTTATTTCAATCAAGTATATATATATATATATATATATATATATATATATATAGACTTTTAAATAAGTCTGATGTGGCGTGCAATCCGATCCCCCAATATTGACTTTTTAATAAGTCAATTGCGGTATGCAATCCGATCCCCCAATATTGACTTTTCAATGAGTCTGTTACGGCGTGCAAGATCCCCCAATATTGACTTTTCAATAAGTCGGTTGCGGCGTGCAACCCGATCCTCCAATATTAACTTTTAATAAGTCTGTTGCGGCGTGCAACCCGATCCTCCAATATTAACTTTTAATAGGTCTGTTTTGGCGTGCAACTCGATCCTCCAATATCCATTTCAATCAATACTTATAGAAGACATTTCCCCAATAAAAACAACAATTAATATAAAATTATAAGACAACAAGTATACAACAATTATGATTTAATTATGAAAC
>AWOL01S0017975.1:0-54138 GCA_000715115.1 Nicotiana otophora
TTTTGAGCTTACATCAATTGACTTAAGACGACTCGTACGTACGAAAACATGGGTTGTAACAAGTATGATCTTTAACATGAATAAGAGAGTGAATGTAGTCATATAAGTCAAACAAATCATAAATCAAATGAGCACATAATCAAACAAGGCATAAATTATCTCAATTTTACCCCAGATATGATATAAAATTGGTAAGTGCATGTATGCTCGCCACCACATATATACACCACCCCAATATCATAAACACATAGTAATCAAGTCAAATTCTAGGGGTTTCTCTCTTAACGAGGTTAGCCAAGAGACTTACTTCTTCTCGGGCTACCTTCAACCTCAAATGGCGTTAAAGCTCGCTATAGCCCTCCAATCATGCAAATCCAAGCCAAATATGATCCAAGAAAGTTAAATAATATTATAGGATGCATTCCCAAATCATAAAGTTTCGATCTTTGATGAATTCTAAAAAGTGTCAACAAACGTCATCCTGGGCCCGCATGTCTGAAATTCAAAGCCAATACCAATATATGATGATCCATAACCTGCCGAGTCAAAATATATGATAAGTTTCCAAATTTAGGTCCAAATTGTTGGTCAAAACCTCAAAATACACTCTCTTAAAGTGTAGATAAAACCCCCAAATTTCTTTTCAAAATTCTATATTTTAGGTGTAGAAATCCATATACATTCCTGAAATATAATCACAAATAGGTAGAAATCACTTACCCTCTTGTTTTGCATGAAAGGCTCCATGAAATATTGCCTATCTCCAAGTCTAGGACTCAAAATATGAATGAATCGATAAAAGTCCCGAAAACAGCTTAAATACTCTGCCCAGCAGTACCCATCGCAATCGCAGCACAACTATCACGATCGCGATTCAAAAATATTCACTGCCATTGAAACCTACTATGTGAATGCAGCCAGCATCACATGAAGGCGAAGTTCAACTGGCCCCACAACTACACAATCGCGAGGGAACATACACGAACACAGACCTCTTCCACCCGACCTCCTCCAGCACTTCGTGAACGCAATAGCCAGCTCCCAAAACGCTCCGCAACACATGAACCCTTCATTGTGAATGTGATGCACAAATCACGAGCAGCCAAAACATCATCCCAATCGCGAAGTTCCTTCCGCGATCGCGAAGCACATAAAATGCACCAGAAAATCAGGAAAGCAAACTCAACAAAAATGGTCTGAAACCACCCCGAATCACACCCGAGCCCCAGAGCCCCGTTCAATCATACCAATAAGCCCATATACATTATCCAAAGACTCAAAACACCGTAAATCGCATCAAAACAACGAATTGAAGATCAAAATCATTCTCTTAAGTTTCAAACATTTCAACTTCGCCAAACTCGTCTGACTCACACTTAGACATTTCGGATCATAATCAAACTTTGCACACAAGTTCCAACCGATTAAATAAACCTATCCAAGGTCTCAAAATTATATTTCGAATTAGATAATACCGAAGTCAACTTTCAGTCAAAATTATGAATTTTCCAATTCTTCAAATTCCCATCTTTCGATAAATAGTCAGAACCTTCTAGAAACATCCAAATTAAAATTCGAACATAGGCCCAAGTCTAAAATCACCATACAAACGTATTGAAATCATCAAATCTTGATTTCAAAGTCATTTACTCAAAAGTCAAACCTTAATCAACTCTTCCAAGTTAAGGCTTCCAAATTGAGAATTAATCTTCCAAATCAATTACAAACCTCTCGAGAATCGAAACCAACCATATACGCAAGTCATAATACATCATATGAAGCTACTCAAGGTCTCAACCACCGATGTTAAAAATCAAAACAACCAGTCGAGTCATTACAGACTGATACTTAAAGACTTCGTTGTGATCTGCCTTGCTTGGATTCACAACTTTTAGAGTCACCATCTCTATTTAGTCATTACTGCTATTTTCTTTCAAACAGTAATTTTTATTATGTTACAGATTGTTGCCTTATTATCCGATTGTAGTTGCTCAAGATGTTGTACTATCATTTCCAGGGTTGTTTTTGTTTTGTATTTTCGCACTTATGTTGGTCTTATTATGATAATTCATGAGACTTTATACCACGATGTAAAACTCAACCCGTCGTGATGACGCCTATCATGATACTAGGTAAGTCAACAAATCATACATACCAACTCTTTCAAATTCAAAATATACTAAAGCAGATTTAAATAAGTGAGAATTCCATAAAAACCCGATGAAAACGTCATAACTCAATACAGAAGTTTCCCAAAACATGTTCGTCTTTGAGTACATGAGCATCTATACAAATACAAAGTCTGATACACTGTTTAAGAAAGCAGAAATTGAATAAGTAAAACTGAGGGATAGGGGAGGAGAGTCAAGGACTGCGGACACTAAGGTAGCTACCTCGATAATATCTGAACGGCTAAAAACTCTGAGATCAACAACCACCATGTCCGAAAATACATGGATCTGCACACAAACTGTAGGGTGTAGCATGAGTACAATCAACTCAGTAAGTAATAAGTCTAACTTTTGGGCTGAAGGCAGTGACAAGCTTCACAGGTACATTTCAATTACAGAAATACAGTACACAAATGTAGGCATGCTTCCAAGTTTAACAGTTAAAACTCAAACAGGTAAGATATGTCAAGTGCAATTAAAATAAGATATAGAACATCTCCATATCTACATGTCAGTTATGTATGCCAACTGAAGTACAAAATAGTGATGAAATCATATGCACACTCTTAGAGTATCAATCACTCAATCATCCCATTCACTCCATCCTCACAGTCACTCATTCTTCACATTCACTCCATCCTCACAGTCACTCATTCCTCCCAATCGCTCAACACTCGCACTCTCACTCAGTAGGTATTTGCACTCACTGTGGGTGTGCAGACTCCAGAGGGGAAAATCTAGCCCAAGCGCTATAATAAGTCAATCATGGTATGAAGCAACAAAGCATGTTGCTTCGTGCAGCCCGATTCCATAAATATTCTCACAATCAGGCCCTCGGTCTCACTCAGTAATCAATATCTCTAGTCTCTCGAGCTTACAAGAATCATGATAATCAGCCAAACCATGATGATATGATATACAAATAAATGGCAACAGAGACTGAGATATGATATGCAAATAATAGCTATGACTAAGTACATAATTATAAATTAAGCAAATAATTCAACATGTAGCACGACCTATGTGGGTCCCAACAGTACTAACATGTAGCCTAAGCATGATTTCTATGTACCGCCCACCTGCGTAGATGCATGAATAGGTGAAACTAAGGACTCACTGGGCATATCCAAATAATGAGTAAAATAGGATACATAGGAATAAGTAGAACTAGTGTCAAATAATGTGGAAGCATCTCTGTGGCACACTGAGACAATACCTGTGATCACTGCATCTGATGCAACAATATCTGGCGTGGCAATAATAGAATAGAACCGGTCCAGACCACCACCTGATCGGCCTCCCCCCTAGAGTGACCTCTAGTTGGCTGGGCCCCACCCCGAGCTGGCTGGGCGGGTGGTGAAGTAACTGATGCGAAAGTATTAACCTAACCCCTCTCCTAAACTGGACCTCCCGGGCGACGAGGACACTGTCTCTACATATGCCCAAACTCCCAGCTGGTGGTGGTGGGGACTGAATCGGGCCCGGAGTACCAGAGTAACTACTAGAAAGACCTGGCACAAATGAACCCTGAACCGATGGAGCACAGGATGAACTCTGATATAGGAGGGAACTGAGAGATGACTAGCCCAGACGAACACTGTACGAATCATGGCTAGCTGATGCACCACGATGAACTGGGCGAGCCATTTGAGCGGGCCTATAAGGACGAACCCTGCTGTGGTAAGACTGCCCCTGGAAGTAACACCACTGAGACCATCCGAACCACGAGGCCTCTTGGCCTCCCTCTCCTGACTACTGACCATTTTTAGCCGCCGAGCATTATCAACCACCTCGTGGAACCTAGCACCGAATACACTCTCCCGAGTCATAACAAAACGCAATTGATAGTGGAAGCCATTAATGAACCTCCTAATCCTCTCACTCTCAGTGGAAACCAGCCAAATTGTGTGACTAGCCAACTCCGAAAATTTCATCACATACTGGGTCACAAATATGCCCTCTTAACGTAGCTACTCGAATTATATGTGTAGTTTCTCCCTGCGGGTATGTGTCACAACTTTTCCAAGAAGAGAACGGAGAACTCATGCCACGAAAGTGGTGAAGCACCGAATGGCCTGCTCCTCTCATAGGCCTTCCACCATCTGAAGGCACCCCTTATAGCTTAAAATTAGTAGAGGAGACTCTACCAGTCTCCAGAATACCCGTCGTGCAAAGAATCTGCTGGCACCTATCCAAGAAGTCTTGAGCATCCTCTGACTCAACCCCACTGAATGATGGAGGCCTCAGCCTCTTAAATCTCTCCAGCCTCTTCAGCTCCTCATCAGTCATAATGGGACCCACATGGTCCTGAGCATCTACAACCGACTAGGCTGGTAGTACCCCTAGTGTCTGAAGTCCCTGTACCACCTGCCCTGTAGTACGAGCGGCGGGAGTCTGAGTACCTCCACCGGCTTGAGAAGTGGCTGGCGCAGTCTGAACAGAAACTGCCTGAGCAAGGCTACTGCAAACAATCAGTATCTGGGCTAGAGCCTCCTGAAGGCCTGGAATCACAATGGGCATAGCTGGTGCCTGAGCTGGCCCCACTGCTCAACCACAGCTGGAACTTGCACCTGTGCTAGAGCAACTAATGGATCTGCAAGTGCTGGTCTAGCTCCTGTACGAGCTGTACCTCGGCCCCTATAGCGGCCCCGGCCTCTCGTGGCCCTAGATGGTTGTACTGGTGGATGCACGTCCGGTCCGATAGTACGTGTCCTCAACATCTATGAGAAAAGAGAATAACAGAAGTTTAGTTCTCGGAATCAATAAATTCACACGACAAGAATGAAAAAAAAGTGAAGTTTCCTAAGGGTTCGGCTGCCTCTCGAAGATAAGTATAGACATCTCCACACCGATCTGCAAGACTCTACAAAACCTTATCATGACTCGTGTGCCATATGTAACCTAGGCTCTGATACCAACTTGTCATGACCCAAAACTCAATCCGTCGTGATGGCGCCTATCATGATACTAGACAAGCCGACAACGCATACATACCAACTCTTATAAATTCAAAATATACTAAAGCAGATTTAAATAAGTGAGAATTCCATAAAAACTAGATGAAAACGTCACCACTCAATAATTAAGTTTCCCAAAACCTGAGTGTCACTTAGTACATGAGCATCTATACAAATACAAAGTCTGATACACTGTCTAAGAAAGCAGAAACTGAATAAGTAAAACTGAGGGATAGGGGAGGAGATTCAAGGTCTGCGGACGCCAAGGCAGCTACCTCGATAATCTCCGAACGACTGAAAACTTTGAGATCAGCAACCACCGTGTCCGAAAACACCTGGATCTGCACACAAAGTACAGGGTGTAGCGTGAGTACAACCAACTCAGTAAGTAACAAGTCTAATTTTTTGGCTGAAAGCAGTGACGAGTTTCACAAGTACATTTCAATTACAAAAATACAGTACAGAAATGTAGGCATGCTTCCAAGTTTAACAGTTAAAACTCAAACAGGTAAGATATGTCAAGTGCAATTAAAATAAGATATAGTACATCTCGATATCTACATGCCAGTTATGTATGGCAGCTGAAGTACAAAATAGTGATGAAATCATATGCACACACTTAGAGTATCAATCACTCAGTCCTCCCATTCACCCATCCTCACAGTCACTCATTCCTCACATTCACTCCATCCTCACAGTCACTCATTCCTCCCAATCGCTCAACACTCGCACTCGCACTCAATAGGTACCTGCGCTCACTATGGGTGTGTAGACTCCAGAGGGGCAGATCCAGTCCAAGCACTATCATAAGCCAATCATGGCATGAATCAATAAAGCATGATGTGGCGTGTAGCCCGATCCCATAAATATCCTCACAGTCAGGCCCTCGGTCTCATTCAGTCATCAATCTCTCTAATCTCTCGGGCTCACAAGAATCATGATAACCAGCCCAAACCATGATGATATGATGTATAAATAAATACAATAGAGACTGAGATATGATGTGCAAATAATAGTTGTGACTGAGTACATAATTACAAATTAAGGAAATAATTCAACATGTAACACCACCTATGTGGGTCCCAACAGTACCAACATGTAGCTAAGCATGATTCTAACATGACTTGCAACTCAATTTCCCTAACACATAGAGAATATACGGATAACAACAAGATTATTCAACTATACAGTTCCACGGAATCGACCATGTCACAATTCCTACGGTACACGCCCACATGCGTCACCTCAACACCAATCACATAACACGTAATTCGGGGTTTGATACCTTCGGAATCAAGTTTAGAAGTGTTACTTACCTTAAACCGTGTAAATCTCTACTCCAACAAGCCCTTGCCTCGTGAATCGTCCTCTGAATGCCTCGAATCTAGCCACAAATAATTCGATACGATCAACTCAAGCTATAGCAATCAATTCCATATGAAAATACTAAGTTCTTAATCAAAAGTCAAAAAGTCAACTCAAAAGACGATATTATGCCTAGTGATTTTCGCGCCTGCTGTCCTTTTCTTCGCTTCTGCGGTCAAATCTCCGTATCTGTGGGACTCACTTAAACTCCGCTCCATCGCTTCTGCAGCCCCCAATCCTGCATCTGGGGGCTCGTTCTTGCGCAACGAGGTTTGCTTCTGCGAACTACCCTTTCCATTTCACCCTCCGCTTCTGCGGAGCCACACACGCATCTGCGGGCTCACATATGCGGCATTTTCCTCGCACCTGTGAGCCATCAGCAGCCCAGTCAACCTCGCTTCTGCGACTCCATCCCCGCACCTGCAACCTCGCACATGCGACCATGACCCTCGCAGGTACGATCACACCAGTCCAACACCCACCAGCTATTTCTGAAGTCCAAAATTCGATCCGCTAATCCTCCGAAATCTACCTGAGGCCCCCGCTACCTCAATCAATTATACCAACAAGTTCTAAAACATAATACGAACTCGCTCGAAGCGTCAACTCACATCAAACAATACTAAAATCACGAATCGCGCATCGATTCAAGCCTAATGAACTTATGAACTTCTAACTTCTACATTCGATGCCGAAACCTATCAAATCAAGTTCGAGCCCGGTAACCACAAAGTCAACTCACGGTCAAACTTCTCAATTTCCAAAATTTTTAAGTTTCCAACTTTCGCCATTTCAAACCTAAATTAACTACGGACCTCCAAATCACTATCCGGGCACACTTCTAAGTCCAAAATTACCCTATGGAGCTATCGAAACTGTGAAAACTTTATTTTGGAGTCGTTTACACATAAATCAACATCCGGTGAACCTTTCCAACTTAAGTTTTCAACCTTGAGACTAAGTATCGCAACTCATTCTGTAACATTCCCGGAACCGAACCAACTACCCCGGCAAGTCACATAACGACAATTGAGCATAAAATAAGCAGTAAATGGAGGAACATGGCTACAACACTTAAAACGACCTGCCGGGTCGTTACACTTTATTATACATTATCTTCTTCGTTGGTTTAGTATATTGGTTGGTTCGCCTAATGGGTTAATTTCGGTGTCATCACGATCTTGGTGAAATTTGGGTCATGACAATAGGTGAGCATATCTCAACAATATCCGTAGTATGAGAATTCATTATGAATCGACAAGTTTTACGCTGGCTTCTACCTTACCGCAATTCTCCTTCTTTATCCCGACTTGAGATCGGCTATGTGAGCAAGCTCACACAGGCAAAATTTAGTCCAAAACAGTGTCGACTTAACCATGAAGTAACTAAAGCTATTGCTTTAGGCCCCAAATTTGGGGAGGCCCATTTTCTAGAAATAATAGGGTTATATTTTATTTTATTTTTTTGAAAAATATTGAGCACTATTCAGAAGAAAATTAGATTTTATAAAAAGAACGCCAGCTTTTTAGCTCTGTGAATAAGTGATCGTTTGACTTAAAATAGGGAAATATGAATAACTCTATAAATCACAACATAATAAAGTGGAATGGATTTGATAAGGAATTTGTACTTCAGTTTAGTTTTTTTTTCAGTAGCAAACGTGTTAAAAGTTTACATGCTCTTTCTTAGCTTTTGCAAGAGCCACAATCTTTCATTTCACATATTTCATCAATTTACATAGTTTGTCTTATATTCTTTCTTAATTTTTTTAAGATTTCAACTATTCGTTGTTCAAAACTTTCGATAATTTCTGTTGCTTCTTTAACAACATAGTTAAAATCAACTTTCGGTGCAATATATTGTGTCTCATTTTTTGTTCTTTCTCACAATTAAAACTTTCGGGAAGTATTTGAAGCAGCAATACAAATTTAGAATTAAGTCTTTAAACTTTTTGGATCAAGTTCTTTCATTCTAACGTATCTTTTTATCTTATATTTGTTATTTTTATTATTTTCTATTTCATTGTTGTTTAAAGACAAGAGTTAAAAATTTAGTACAATCCCAAAAGTATCTCCTGATAAATTTAACAAACAATAGAAAAACTTAATTAGAAAATATAGGGGAGTATTTTTTTGATGAATAAGTCATTAACCTAGTTGAGCTAGATGATATTAAAATCTAAGAAGAAGAAGATTAAAATGGATTGTATAAATAAAATCAAATGAAAAATAATTATCGGAAGAAATCGATTATAGAAAATAATTAATAACTTTGCATCTCAAAAAGTTAAAAAAATCAACTCTAAATAAAAATATCTATTAGAAATTTACTTAAGGGCCTCCAAATAAACTTTGGCTTTAGGCCCCAGGTGTTATTGAGCCACCTCCTGTCCTAAATTCAAATATAAGAGAAATATTGTGATAGATCAATTATCGACGTTAAAATAATTTAATTATGATAAACTATTTGATAATGATATGCATCAAACAAATAACGTAGGTGTATATATATTACTCCAATTTTCTGCTCGGTTCGGAGTGAATTGTTGTTATAGATTGATAAAAAATATCGCCCTGATAAAGGTTGAAAGCATTACAAAAAAATTTCCACGACAAAATTAGTGCACAATGTATGACTTCATTGTTAATTATGGACGTATCAAATGACAAATTTATAGTTCTTAATAACTTGATAAACAACAGTATTTTTGTGAAAGTATAGTAGGTCCGTGATTCAGATATAAGAGACAGATTGCAATAAATTGATAATCAAAATAAAAGTAAATTATGATATATTATCTATACGACAATGTGCATCAAATGAAATAATTTTGTTGATTTTATATAATCGACTCAACTTATTTGGAAGCCAAATGTAGTTACATATTGATTGAAAACTTGTAAACATCACTCTGAACTGGCGTAGAAGCAGGTGGGGGCTGGCCTCACAAGTGTGTGCATTAACTATTTAATGACGTTTGAGTTTTGACTTCAGCGGGTCAGTTTCTGTGACCTGGGACGTGTCAAAAATGTTATGAACATGTGAATATTAAAAGTCAAATGAGTTTATCGTTATTGTACATCACTGTCAATGGGTCAGTTTCTGTGACCTGGGACGTGTCAAAAATGTTATGAACATGTGTCTTTCTCTCTTTTGTACATCTTATTCTGATGGAAATGGTCTTCACTGTCAATGGGTTCACGCTGATAGCAGTTACACATTTGATTACGCTTAAATAACTCATCTGTCAACAAAAGAAATCATGCTTAAGTAACCCAGATGCCAAATCTTAGAACTTGGATTACTAAACATTGATATAGCAAAATGTTTGGATTCAAAAACTAAAAGCGTCGCGGTTTAATGCGACTTTTAAACTAGTAAGAGTACCTTGTTAGTGCTTATAGCTAATATTAAGTTTCTGGCCAATTTTCTAAAAACAAAACAAAAGTCAAGATTATCGATTTTCTTGTAACATAATAGATAGTACGGAAAGACTGTCACGATCCCAATTTCGCTCCGTAGGATGTCGTGATGATACCTAATCTCTAAGATTAGGTAAGCCTAATCAACATGCGGAAATAACTGAAACAATAATTTAAAAATCTCAAAACTCAACAACATATATAAAGAGAAACCTCCACAGCTCACTGTATATACAATAGCCCAAAACCCGCCGTAATACAAGTAACAAGCTCTATGACAATATCAATGTTATCCCTACACAACTGTTTCTAGTAAAGGAAAATTATAGAAATGGATAGAAGGGGACTCCGAGGCAAGCGGACGCGGGCAGGTGTACCATGAAATCTCCAAAAGCGAACTTAGCTCATTGGTGTCAAGACTGATAGGAAGTACCTGGATCTGCACAAAAAGATGTGCAGAAGAGTTGCATGAGTATACCACAACGGTATCCAATAAGTGCTAAGCCTAACCTCGCTAGAGTAGTGATTAGGTCAGGTCAAGACCCTACTGGAAATAATAAGAAACATGACGGAAGATTTAACGATATAATAATGATGACAAGGAAATGAAATAAGTAAGGAGTAAACCAAGAGTTAGCTGCACAGAATTAAGGCAATTAATACATCACAGAAGGAAACAAAACAACCAAAGACAAGTACAGTAAATAGAGAAAGATCAACAAGGGTCACTACCGAGGTACCCCTCGTAGTCCCAAATCACAAGAATAACTCACAATCTTGACTTATATCACCGCGGGAGCCTTTACATTTAGTTTTGAAAAGTATTTTTCCGAAATAGCATCCCGCGTTTTAGCCCACCTTATCACACCGCATGACTTCTAGTAGTTCCCCTACTAGCCATGCATATCAAGCCCACCTTATCTCACCGCATGCGTTTCAACCCCAAAACCTTATACCACCGCATGCGTATTAATATCATAACGCATCACAAATCGTATCTCAAGTGTCCAATATCATAACTTGATAGAGAAACCAAACAATAACAGAATTTCACAATAAGGAGCCCACGGCTCAACCATAATGTACACAAAGTCTCAACAATAACAACCGGAAGTGAATAACTCAATAGAATGATAATTCACAACTTAACACTTTGCCTCAATGGGAATCACAAACTTTGTATCTCAATACCAATTTCAACAACAAGATATTTCAAGAATAGCAACTTCAAGTAAAGAGTTCAACAGTTAAATAAGGAATATAGAATAAAGGAAATAAGAACTTCAACTAAACATGTAGGGCAATTAGCAAGTAAGAGATAAGACAAGTAGACATGTGAAAATAGACTAGAAATGATGACTATAATATGGTAAAGTAACTCAATTAAGGCATGAAAGGAAAACTACATATCTAAAACCGGAAATGTCCATATTTAACCTATGTACACACTCGTCTCCTTGCGTACACGGCTTTCACATATCACAATTATTACAACCAACACATATCCTAAGGGGTAATTTCCCCACACAAAGTTAGACAAGTCACTTACCTCAAATCACGCTAAATCAATCCACTAGTAGGCCTTTTCCTCGACTATCCAACTCCGTACGGTTCGAATCTAGCCAAAATAATTTCATACTATAAATATAACTATAGGAAACTAATTCAAACAATGAAATTATGATCTTTGCGAAGAATTAAAAAGTCAACCCGGGCCCGCATCTCGGAACCCGACCAGATTTAAAAATATTCGAATACCCATTCGATCACGAGTCCAACCATACAATAATTACTCAAATTCGACCTTAAATCGCCTTTTAAAACTCAAAACTTTAGCATAAGAAGTTTCTACCATTTCCCCCCCAATTTTCCAACGAAAATCCCTAATTAGATGATGAAATTATCAATAGATTTATGTAAATTAATCAAAACCGAGTTAGAAATTTTTACCCAAATAATCTCTCTGAAAAACTCCCGAATATTCGCCTCTCACCGAGCACTCAAAGTCCAAAATATGAAATATGAAATAAACCCTCGACTTTGAAACATAAATCTGCTACCCAACGATTCCTTCAATGCAAATGCGGAATGATCCTTGTGTTCGCGATGCACAAAAAATACACAGCTGCCAAAATCCTCTTCGCGAACGCGAGATTCACCATGTGAACGCGATGGCCAAAAATCTCAATCTTCGCGATCGCGAAGTTTCACTTGCGAACGCGTAGAACAACCACGTGAGGTCTCCCCAGTCCGCCGTTTTTCTTCGCGAACGTGGCTCCCTGTCCGTGATCGCAGTGCACAAAATTCTGACCCTTCACGAATACGAGGCCTTCTTCGCGAATGCAAAGGGTAAAACTCCAGCACTCCTTGAAGACTCTACGCGAATGCGGGAACACCTTCGCCAACGCGTAAAAGGAAACTAGCCATGAGAAAAACCAGAACTTCAGTAATTCCCTAAGGTTCCGAAGTACGCCGAACAAGGTCTGAATTACACAGGAGGCCCCCAGGACCTCAACCAAATATACCAATAAGTCCTAAAATACATAGACCTACTCGAGGCTAAAAATATCACATCAAACAACATCGATTCTACGAATCGCCATCCAAATTCAAGCCTATGAAATATGAACTTTCGAATTCTGAAACCGATGTCAATTCATACCAACACAACTCCGATTGATTTCAAATTTTACACACAAGTCATAAATGACATTACGGACCTATTCCAACTTTCGAAANACATATCACAATTATTACAACCAACACATATCCTAAGGGGTAATTTCCCCACACAAAGTTAGACAAGTCACTTACCTCAAATCACGCTAAATCAATCCACTAGTAGGCCTTTTCCTCGACTATCCAACTCCGTACGGTTCGAATCTAGCCAAAATAATTTCATACTATAAATATAACTATAGGAAACTAATTCAAACAATGAAATTATGATCTTTGCGAAGAATTAAAAAGTCAACCCGGGCCCGCATCTCGGAACCCGACCAGATTTAAAAATATTCGAATACCCATTCGATCACGAGTCCAACCATACAATAATTACTCAAATTCGACCTTAAATCGCCTTTTAAAACTCAAAACTTTAGCATAAGAAGTTTCTACCATTTCCCCCCCAATTTTCCAACGAAAATCCCTAATTAGATGATGAAATTATCAATAGATTTATGTAAATTAATCAAAACCGAGTTAGAAATTTTTACCCAAATAATCTCTCTGAAAAACTCCCGAATATTCGCCTCTCACCGAGCACTCAAAGTCCAAAATATGAAATATGAAATAAACCCTCGACTTTGAAACATAAATCTGCTACCCAACGATTCCTTCAATGCAAATGCGGAATGATCCTTGTGTTCGCGATGCACAAAAAATACACAGCTGCCAAAATCCTCTTCGCGAACGCGAGATTCACCATGTGAACGCGATGGCCAAAAATCTCAATCTTCGCGATCGCGAAGTTTCACTTGCGAACGCGTAGAACAACCACGTGAGGTCTCCCCAGTCCGCCGTTTTTCTTCGCGAACGTGGCTCCCTGTCCGTGATCGCAGTGCACAAAATTCTGACCCTTCACGAATACGAGGCCTTCTTCGCGAATGCAAAGGGTAAAACTCCAGCACTCCTTGAAGACTCTACGCGAATGCGGGAACACCTTCGCCAACGCGTAAAAGGAAACTAGCCATGAGAAAAACCAGAACTTCAGTAATTCCCTAAGGTTCCGAAGTACGCCGAACAAGGTCTGAATTACACAGGAGGCCCCCAGGACCTCAACCAAATATACCAATAAGTCCTAAAATACATAGACCTACTCGAGGCTAAAAATATCACATCAAACAACATCGATTCTACGAATCGCCATCCAAATTCAAGCCTATGAAATATGAACTTTCGAATTCTGAAACCGATGTCAATTCATACCAACACAACTCCGATTGATTTCAAATTTTACACACAAGTCATAAATGACATTACGGACCTATTCCAACTTTCGAAAATGGGATCCGACCCCGATATCAATAAAGTCAACTCCCGGTCAAACGTTTCAAAATCTTTCACTTTCCAACTTTCGCCAATTCAAGGCAAAACGACATACGGACCTCCAAATCAATATCCGGACACGCTCCTAATACTAAAATCACCATACGGAGATATTGGAATCATCAAAACTCCATTCCGGAGTCGTCTACATAAAAGTCAAACTACGGTCAACTTTTTCAACTTAAAGGTCCAACCTAGGGTCTATGTGTCTTATTTCACTCCGAAACTTTCCCGAACCCGAAACCAAGTACCCCGACAAGTCGCGTAACCACAATATAGCATATAGGAGGTAATAAATAGAGGATTGGGGCTAAAACACTTAAAACGACCGTCTGAGTCATTACATCCTCCCCTCTTAAAACAAACGTTTGTCCTGGACTAAGAAGAAAAAATGAGGATAACGGCTACGCATATCATGTTTGGTCTCCCAAGTCGCCTCCTCGACTGCTTGACCCCTTCCCTGAACCTTCACTGAAGAAATATTCTTCGACCTCAACTTTCGAACCTGCCTGTCCAAGATGGCCACAGGCTCCTCAACATAAGACAAATCCTTGTCCAACTAGACTGAGCTGAAATACAACACATGAGACGGATCATCGTGATACTTTCGGAGCATAGAAACATGGAATACTGGATGAACTGTAGCTAGACTGGGTGGTAGTGCAAGCCTGTAGGCCAACTCTCCAATCCTCTCAAGTATCTCAAAAGGTCTGATATACCTGAGGCTCAACTTACCCTTCTTCCCGAACCTCATAACACCTTTCATGGGCGAAACCCAAAGCAAGACCCGCTCCCCAACCATGAATCCAACGTCGCAAACTTTCCAATCCGCATAACTCTTCTGTCTAGATTGGGTTGTACGAAGCCGATCTTGAATCAATTTAACCTTTTCCAAAGCACCCTGAACCAAGTCTGTACCAAAAGCCTAGCCTCACCCGGCTCAAACCAACACACCGGAGACCGATACCATCTCCCATACAAGGCATCATACAGAGTCATTTGAATGCTGGACTGGTAGCTGTTGTTGTAGGCAAACTCCTCAAGCGGCAAGAACTGATCCCAAGAACCCCCAAACTCCCTCACACACGAACGAAGCATATCCTCTAATATCTGAATAGTGCGTTCGGACTGTCCTTCCGTCTGAGGGTGGCATGTTGTGCTCAACTCAACCCGTGTGCCTAACTCATGTTGCACGACCCTCCAAAACTATGATGTAAATTGCGTACCTCGGTCAGAGATGATCGATACCGGTACGTCTGAAGCCTGACAATCTCGTGAATATAAACCTTAGCCAGCTACTCTAAGGTATAAGTAGTCACCACTAGAATAAAATGAGCTGACTTGGTAAACCTATCCACAATCACCCATATTGCATCAAACTTCCTCCGAATCTGTGGGAGCCTATCACGCCCCAACCTTGGGGAGTGCGACCGGCGCTCAACCTAGATACTCCGGTCAAGCAAGCTTACTTGATGCCTTCTACCCAATCTTCCCCAATAACAATAAAAGAACCATTAATAAGAGATAAGCATGAGAAGGGTAAAATGTTCCACATTCTTTTTCCATTACTCAAGGGTATTCATTTACGATTTTCAAAATATTACAAGTTTATAGATATGATGAAAAATAGGTTTGCCAAATACCAACATATCTGGTTCAATTCCCAACATCAGACACCATCCACAACTTATCTACGGAGCCTCTAAGTACAACATAAGTGAAGAATGGAGGTGTCGGCGATAAGGCCCTGGCTATACCTCAAAGCAAAAAATACAACTTCAAATGACATATAGCCCGGAATAGAGTAGGGCTCACCAAAACCTGCTGAGTAGAGAGTAACTGCTAACGAGGATCACGACCGCCCGCTGATGATGCACCTGCATCCATTGAAGATGCAGGGCCCCCGCCAAAAGGGACATTAGTACATATGGAATAGTACTTGTATGCAAAGCTAAATATCCTCTTTCGAAATAGAATATCAATATAAGAAGGGGAAAAACTATGGAAACAACAAGTAACAATCAACAATATCTAAATGCCAAGTTTAAAACATAACAATTTTCAAAATACGGATATAATATATATTTTTGGTTGGGAGATCATTAGGACCGATATACCACTGTGTTTTAGCACGGAGTCCGATCACGGCCCATTCGGCTAGGCCGTCTCACCCAAAGACATTCGATTTACACAAAGCGGCCCTGCCGCCTCACCCAATGTGTGCGAGTAGAGGTGTAATCACAATCACAATCTCTGCACATAGCGGCCCCGCCGCCTCACCCCAATGTGTGCGGGTGGAGTTGTATCACATTCACAATATCTACACAAAGCGGCCCCGCCACCTCACCCTAATGTGTGCGGGTGGAGGTATATTCACAATCACAATCTCTACATAAAGAGGTCTTGCCGCCTCACCCTAATGTATGCGGGTGGAGGTGTATTCACAATCACAATCTCTACACAAAGCGGCCCTGCCGCCTCACCCCAATATGTTCGGGTGGAGGTGTATTCCGAGGTTAGGTTATGTCAACCTACCTTTCTTCGGTGACTAACGATACTCCCAAAAAAGATATTTTGTTTTGCACACAAAGGAAAAAGAAGTACAAATACATTCACCTCATGACCTTTCAGACCATATATAGTTTTATTAATATTTTCAACCACATTCTTATGATTCCCTATTCAAGGCACGATGGCCCTAACTCGTATTCTACACTTTCATTTCTTTACTTTCAAGGATCATCATCTCAACATCAGCATATAGAATATTCCAAAACCATAACTTCAATTTCATTAATAATGAAAACTTTAAACACAATAGGTTTCTTCCCAAAGAATATGGCAAACTGACCATCAATAGAAACACGCGTTAAAATCATAAACGAACAATACACCATTTATTTTTGAAATACCTTTTTTCCAAAAGGGAAGTACACAATTCCAGCTCGTGAGTAGGTGAGAACTCGAGTCACATTGGAATTACTTATATAGGAGAGTATGATGATTTACGATTGAAATACGAATTCATTTCAAGTACTCTAGTTACAAAAAACCATAGTCACATTTTATACCTCACTCTTACTTCTTCCACTTGCGAACTTAGTCATGGTTTATCAATAATAAGGACACTTGGAAATCAAGATTTAATATGTATATAACAATAAGAGTCTTAGCACATTTAGTTTTCTTTCACAACTTCGCATAATAACTTGCAATGAAAACATGATTGAAATTACAATATTCCGACACATTGGTCAAGTTTGAAAACATTCCCGAAGGAGAGAACAATACGATAGGAGCATTCAGTACACATTTGTAGTACATATCTTTCAACACAAGCTTATTCGGAATAGCAAAATTTATAAGGGATAACTTGGAACATAGGAACTAGCAACTTGGGCCAACCACACTAGAAGCGTAATGTGACATCATGGAATTCAATTTTGAAAGAGAAGTTTAGCCAATATACCTTGTTTGAGATTTTCTTAAGTTACTACAACGCCCCAACACTTCTAGCAATAACAATCTATAGGAAGATAGCAAAAATCGGTTAATAATTAGAAGGATTCCCATAGTGTAACTCTCTTAGGAGTTTTGTCAAACACCTAGTATGCAAAATAGATTACAAAGCTCTACAATAGTAATCCCTTCCTCCCTCAACCAAGTTCTACAAGAAATTAAATAAAATGGTTCATTAACCACTTATACTACAACATATTGTCACATGCATGGCCTATTTCCAACCCCACAATATACTTGAACTCATAACCTCTTGCATGACAGGCTAGGAGTAGCACTTACCTGGATAGATGATTGTTTAGTGAGTAGCTTCCATAATTCTTGAAGAGTGGTGCAAGAATGGATAATTAGAATGCTAGGTCTTCTCCTTCTCTCTCTAAAATACTCTTACCTCTCTCTAAAATCACCAGACATTCATTTCAAAATAAGCCCCAAACGTTATTTATCAAAATGGGGTTGGGTTATAAAAATAGGAAAATGGACCCTCCGAACTGAGGTCTGTGGTCACAGAATGGATCGCAGAATAGATATGCGTCCCGAAAAATGGACCAAAAAACAGATATGCAGCCCGCAAAATGGACTGAAAAAGTGGTACCAAAAACTGCAATGGTCTGGACCAATCTGAGATAGGTCTGCGGTCCGCAGACCACTTATGGAGCCGCAGAGTGGACCATAGAATCACTCTCCAAAATTCTTCATGCTAAACTTACGATGGATGTACAGACCGCAAAATAACTATGTGATAGCATAATGGACCGCAGAACAACCTTCAAAATTTAATAAATTCCCAGCTCAACTCTGCGATGATTATGCGGCCCGCGGAGTGGTTCTGCGGTGGCAAATTTGACTGTAGAACTGCCTTCTTCTACCAAAAAGAATTTCCATCAACTCCTCAGTACATTTTGCAACCCAAAAAGTCCGTACCGCATAAGCCTACCTCGGCACCACGAAACCTTAAATTCCTTGGAGGAATTTTATGGGCCCTAACAGAGCCCAACAACAAAATCCATAGTAATGTGCTCCCATTTCTACTCCGGAATCTCTAGCCTCTAAAGAAACCCACCAGACCGCTGATGCTCATACTTTACCTACTGACAATTTAGGCACCGAGCTATATACTCCACTGTGTACTTCTTCATTCTCCTTAACCAATAGTGCTACCTCAAGTCCTAATACATCTTCGTGGCACCCGGATGAATGGAGTACCGCGAACTGTGAGCCTCCTGAAGAATCAACTCACGTAAACCATCTACATTAGGCACACATAGCATGCCCTGCATCCTCAACACACCGTCATCCCCAATAGTGACCTCCTTGGTATCGCCTTATTGAACTGTGTCTTTGAGGACAAGAAGATGGGGGTCGTCATACTGACACTCTCTGATACGATCATAAAGAGAAGACTGAGAGACCACACAAGCCAAAATGCGACTTGGCTCCGAAACATCCAATCTAACAAATTGGTTGGCCAAGGCATGGACATCCAAGGCTAATGGCCTCTCTGCTACCGGTAGATTTTCTAAGTTGCCCAAACTCTTCGCCTTTCAACTCAAGGCATCGGCCACCACATTGGCCATCCGGGGATGATACAAAATGGTGATATCATAGTCATTAAGCAATTGTAACCACCTCCGTTGACGCAAGTTAAGATCCTTCTATTTGAATAGATGTTGTAGACTCCGGTGGTCGGTATAGACCTCATAAGGAACACCGTACAAATAGTGACGCCAAATCTTCAAGGCATGAACAATAGCTGCTAACTCAAGGTCGTGGACATGATAGTTCTTCTCATGCACCTTCAGCTGTTTAGACGCGTAGTCCATCACCCTACCGTCCTACATCAATATTGCACCGAGACCAATACGCAACGCATCACAGTACGCAGTATAAGACCTCGAACCCATAAGCAACCCCATCACTGAGGTTGTAGTCAAAGTAGTCTTGAGCTTTTGAAAACTCTCTTCACACTCCTCGGTCCACCTGCACGGAGCACCCTTCTGGGTCAATCTGGTCATAGGTGCCGCAATAGATGAGAAACCTTCTACGAATCAGCGGTAATACCCTGCCAAACCATGGAAACTCCGGATCTCAATAGCTGAAGACGGTCTGGGCTAACTCTACACTGCTTCAATCTTCTTCGGATCCACTTTAATTCCCTCACTCGTCACTACATGACCCAAAAATGCCACCGAATCAAGCCATAATTCACACATTGAAAATTTTGCATATAACTTCTTTTCCCTCAAGGTCTGGAGCACGGTCCTCAGGTGCTGCTCATGATCCTCCCATCTCCGGGAGTATACCAGAATGTCATCAATAAAAACACTGACAAGTGAGTCAGGATAGGGCTGAAATACACTGTTCATCAAGTGCATGAATGCTGCGGGGACGTTGGTCAGCCCAAATAACATCACAAGGAACTTATAATGACTATATCGAGTCCTGAAGGCAGTCTTCGGGATGTCTGGCTCCCGAATCTTCAACTGATGATAGCCTAAATGCAAGTCAATCTTGGAGAACAGTCTAGCACCCTGTAGCTAATCAAATAGGTCATCAATGCGTGGCAATGGTACTTGTTATTCACTATAGCCTTGATCAACTGGTGATAATCAATACATATGCACATAGAACCATCCTTATTCTTTACAAATAAGACCGGAGCACCTCAATGTGATACAATGGGCCGAATGAAACCCTTATAGAGCAACTCTTGCAACTGTTGCTTTCACTCCTTCAACTCTGCTGGGGCCATACGGTATGGTGGAATAGAAATGGGTTGCGTGCCCGATAATAAATCAATACCAAAATCGATATCCCTGTTGGGCGGCATGCCCAGAAGATCCGCTGGAAACACATCTGGATAGTCTTTTACTACCGGAACTGACTCAACGATAGGAGTATTAACACTGACATCTCTCACATATGCTAGATACGTATTACACCCCTTCTGAACCATCCACTGAGCCTTCAGAAATGAGATAGCCCTGCTAGGAACGTAATCTAAAGCACCCATCCACTCCAACCATGGAAAACCTGGCATAGCCAACGTCACCGTCTTGGCGTGACAATTAAGAATAGCATGAAAGGGAAACAACCAGTCCATGCCCAAAATAATATCAAAATCTACCATATTGAGCAACAATAGATTGACTCTAATCTCAAAACCACCAAGAACAACTAAACACGACCGATACATACGGCCAACAATAATAGAATCTACCACAGGCGTGGACACATAGATAGGAGAACTGAAAGAATCACAGAATACACCCAAATATGGGGCAAAGTAAGATGATATATAGGAATAAGTGGAGTCTGAATCAAATAAGACTGATTCATCTCTATGACAAACCGGAACAATACTTATGATAACTGAGTCGGATGCAATTGCCTTCGTCCTTGCAGGAAGAGCATAATATATGGCCTAGCCTCCCCCTCTAGGGCGACCTCTATCTGCCCGACCTCCACCCCTGGCTAGTTGTGCAAGTGGATTGGCAACTGGTGCGGTAACCACGACCTAAGAAGCCTGAGGGCCCTGTGGAATACGTGAAGCCTAAGTAATCTGTGGAGGTGCACAGCTCCTGAGTCTGGGGCAGTCCCTCACCATATGACGAGTGTCACCACACTCAAAACAATCTCTCGGAGGGCGTGGCTACTGGAACTGGCTCGGGCCTGATCGGCTGGAATGACCAAAGAAAGCACCCCATGCAGGAGGTGCACTAGACAGTGGTGGTGCATAATGTGGAACCTGAGGCCTGGGAGTGGCTGGATTACTGCTGGAAGCTAGAAGTGCTGAATGAACATGGCGGCTCACATAGCCCCTACCATGACAGGCTACAGCTACAACTAGGGAACGGGCACCACTATATGTTCCAGAATATCGAGGCCTCTTGGCCTCCCTCTTCTCTCTCTCCCAGGCCCACATACCCTCTAATATTCTAGCGATCTACACTACCTGCTGGTATGGAATGTCCATCTCCAACTCTCGGGCCATGCTAAATCTGATACTAAGGTTGAGCCCCTCGATAAGCCGACGAGTTTGCTCTCTGACAGTAGCAACCAAGGCCGATGCATGCCTGTACAAATCACTAAATCAGACTGCATACTCCTATACGGTCATAGAACCCTGGCGCAACTGCTCAAACTCTACGCGCCATGCGTCCCTAAGCCTCTCAGGAACAAACTCCCTCAAGAACATCTCTGAGAACTGATCCCAGGTGAGTGAAGCTGCTTTGGCCAGGCTACCCAACCCATACGCTCGCCACCACTGATAAGTCGCTCCCTTAAGATGGAATGTAATGAAAGCAACCCCACTCGACTCCACAATACCCATAGTACGAACGATACGGTAGCACTCCTCAAGAAAATCATGGGCATCCTTTGAAGCCAAAATGCTGAAAGTAGGAGGGTGGTACTTCTTGTACCTCTCGAGCCTGAGCTGCTCAACCTCAGAAGCTGTTGCTCTAACCTCGGGCTGAACTGGGGCGACCGGCTGCACTGGAATGACCTCTGGGACCTAGTCAACCTGGACCCGCTGCTCAGGGATACGGGCGACAGGAGTCTGTGCTCCTCCCCCGGCCTGAGATGTGGCAGGAGCAAGTGTGATCAACCCCGCCTGAGCGAAAGTACCGAACATGCTCAGAAATTGGGCGAGAGTCTCTTGAAGTGCAGGGGTAGTAACATGCATCTCAGGTGCCTGCTCTCCAACTGGAGCTACTGGTGTCTCCTCTGTAGTAGCTCGGGCAGGTGCTCTGGCTGCACCACGTGCCCGTCCTCGGTCTCTGCCCCGACCCCGACCTCTCGTGGCTCTAGCAGGGGGCGCAGGTGTCTAGTCACCCGATCTGACTGTGCGTGTCTTCACCATCTGTGAGAGAATAGAAAGACTTAAAGTTAGAATCCCGAAGTCAACAAATTCGCACGATAAGGAATAAAACAAGTGAAACTTTTCCTAACAGTTCCATAGCCTCCCGAAGATAAGTACATACATCTCCGTACCGATCCGCGAGACTCTACTAAACTTGCTTGTGACTCATAACACCTATGACCCTTGAGCTCTTATACCAACTTGTCACGACCCCAATTTTTCTCTGTAGGATGTCGTGATGGCACCTAGTCTCTAACACTAGGTAAGCCTAACCAACATTCGAAAGTAACTTAAACAATAATTTTAAAATCTCAAAACTCAACAACATATATAAAGAAAAACCTCCACAGCTCAGTGTATATACAATAGCCCAAAACCCGGCGTAATACAAGTCACAAGCTCTATGACAATATCAAAGTTATCCCTACACAACTGTATCTAGTAAAGAAGGAAAAATTATATAAATTAATAGAAGGGGACTCGGAGGCCTGCAGACGCCGGCAGATGTACCTTAAAGTCTCCAAAAGCAAACTCAACTCACTACTGCCGGGACTGATAGCAAGTATCTGGATCTGCACAAAAATATGTGCAGAAGAGTAGCATGAGTACACCACAATGGTACCCAGTAAGTGCCAAGCCTAACCTCGGTAGAGTAGTGACGAGGTCAGGTCAAGGCCCTACTAGAAATAATAAAAAACAGGACGAAGTATTTAACAATATAATAATGATGACAAAGAAATGAAACAAGTAAAAAGTAAATGAAGAGTTAGATACACAGGATTAAGGCAATTAATACATTATAGAAGGAAACAAAATAACCACATACAAGTACAACAAATAGAGAAAGATCAATAAGGGTCACTACCTTGCCTTATATCACCGCGGGAGCCTTTACATTTAGTTTTGAAAATTATTTTCCGAAATAGCATCCCGCGTTTTAGCCCACTTTATCACATCGCATGACTTCTAGTAGTTCTCCTACTAGTCACGCGTATCAAGCCTACCTTGTCTCACCGCATGCGTTTCAACCCCAAAATCTTATACCATCACATGCGTATTAATATCATAACGCATCACAAATCGTATCTCAAGTGCTCAATATCACAACTTGCTAGAGAAACCAAACAATAACAAAATTTCACAATAAGGAGCCCACGACTCAACCATAATGTACACAAAGTCTCAACAATAACAACCGGAAGTGAATAACTCAATAGAATGATAATTCACAACTTAACATTTTATCTCAATGGGAATCAGAGCCTTTCTACCTCAATACCAATTTTAACAACAAGATATTTCAAGAATAGCAACTTCAAGTAAAGAGTTCAACAATTAAATATGGAATACGGAATAAACGAAACAAGATCGTCAGCTAAACGTGTAGGGCAATTAGCAAGTAAGAGATAAGACAAGTAGACATGTGAAAATAGACTAGAAATGAGGACTATAATATGTTAAAGTAACTCAATTAAGGCATGAAAGGAAAACTACACAGCTAAAACCAGAAATGTCCATATTTAACCCATGTACACACTCGTCACCTTACGTACACGACTTTCACATATCATAATTATCGCAACCAACATAATTCCTAAGGGATAATTCCCCACATAAGGTTAGACAAGTCACTTACTTTAAATCACGCTAAATCAATCCACTAGTAGGCCTTTCCCTCGATTATCCAACTCCGTACAGTTCGAATCTAGCCAAAATAATTTCATACTATAAATAAAACTATAGGAAACTAATTCAAACAATGAAATTACGATATTTGCGAAGAATTTAAAAAGTCAACTCAAAAGATCAACCCGGGATCGCGTCTCGGAACCCGACCAAATTAATAAAATTCGAACACCCATTCCATCACGAGTACAACCATATAAGAATTACTTAAATTCGACCTCTAATCGCCTTTCAAAACTCAAAAATTTAGCCTAAGAAGTTTCTACCATTTTTCTCCAATTTTTCAACTCAAATCCCTAATTAGATGATGAAATTATCAATAGATTCATGTAAATTAACCAAAATCGAGTTAGAAATTCTTACCCCAATAATCTCTATGAAAATCTCCCGAATATTCGCCTCCCACCGAGCACTCAAAGTCCAAAATATGAAATATAAAATAAACCCTGGACTTTGAAAATTAAATATGCTACCCAACGATTCCTTCATCGCGAACGCGGAATGATCCTCGCTTTTGCGATGCACAAAAAATACACAGCTGCCAAAATCCTCTTCGCGAACGCGATATTCCCCACGTGAACGCAAATGCCAAAACTTTCAAGCTTCGCGATCCCGAAGCTTCACTCGCGAACGCGTAAAACAACCGCATGAGGTCTCCCCAGCTCGCCTTTCTTCTTCGCGAATGCGACTCCCTGTCCGCGATCGCAGTGCACAAAATACCGAACCTTCGCGAACACGTGGCCTTCTTCGCGAACGCGAAGGGTAAACCTCCAGCACTCGTTGAAGACTCTACGTGAGCGCGGGAACACCTTCGGCAATGCGTAGAAGGAAACTAGAACTGAGATAAACCAGAACTTCAGCAATTCCCTAAGGTTTCGAAATGCACCGAATAAGGTCAGAATTACACCCGTATTCAAGCCTATGAACTATGAACGAATTCCGAAATCGATGCCGATTCATAGCAAAATGACTCCGATTGACTTCAAATTTCGCACACAAGTCATAAATAACATTACGGTGCTATTCCAACATACGGAATCGGGATCCGACCCCGATATGAATAAAGTCAATTCCCAGTCAAACTTTCCAAAATCTTCCACTTTTTAACTTTCGCCAATTCATGCTGAAACGGCCAAGGACCTCCAAATCAACATCCGGACACGCTCCTAAGACCAAAATCACCATACGGAACTATTGAAACCATCAAAACTCCATTCCGGAGTCGTCTACACAAAAGTCAAACTACGGTCAACTCTTTCAACTTAAAGCTCCAACTAAGGGTCTATTTGTCCCATTTCACTCCGAAACTTTTCCGAAACTGAAACCAAGCACCCCGGCAAGTCACGTAATCACAATATGGCATAGAGGAGGTAATAAATAGGGGATCGGGACTAAAACACTCAAAACGACCGGCCGCATCGTTACAACAACCCAATTACACAACAACAATCATGAGACTGCTAAGATTTGAGCTCTCTCATACTGCTATGTTAATTTTGGCTTCTTAATAACTGGAATGTCTCCATAAAGGCAGATTATATGTCTCGGATGACGATGAACTATCTTGTTCCTCTAGAGTATTTCTGAACTTTAAAGTGTGCATACACTTTAAAACTATAATCAAGTTCTCAGATAGTTAGCACATGCGAATTAGGAGCTTACCTAAAATAACGAATTGTGTTTGGGTTTAAAAGAAGCAGCCTCGTGGTTCATTAAGTCCTACAAATTATTAGGAGTACCTTGCTAGTGTTTATAGCAAAATTGCTTATTAAATTCAATGGCGAAACCAAAATTTTCATTAACGGGTGTTAAAATATAAAAAAGTAAATATTACTAAAAAAATCATGAATTCAACATATAGTCTATATATACTTAAAAACAATTTACCTACCTATATTGTTCTCGCGAAGGGGCGTCAATTGACAACCTTTACTATAAGGTGGCTCCGCCACCGATTAAAGTAGAGAACATGGTGGTTGTCATATTTAATTTTCTGAAGGGAAAACGTAAAAGCAAGATTATCCTTTTTCTATTATTGTCACATACTGCATAGTCAACAAAGAGTAAGATAGACTAAACCCGCCACCAGTATCACGAGTCTACTAAGAATTGAACTCATAGAGTCTGCTATACAAATTTGACCTCTTAATAAATGGGCGATCTACGTAAGGACAACTTATTGATTTACTTTAGTAAAGTTTAAGTGACGACGAACTCATTTTTCTTAAATAGAGGTAGCAACGTGCAACCAAGACTCGTGAATATTGAACTATTCCCAACGATTCTCAGGATATTACTTCTTCAGCATCTCCAGAGGGAAGAAAAGGTGTTCATTCCTGCACTGTGTAACTTGATAAAAAGGGGGAAATATGGAAATTCTTGACCTGCTACAACTTCTTTCCTAGTATAGGCGGATCTAGAATTTTAATTCTATGGGTTCAAGATTTCGACTTCAACCAGTGAACCCATCCCCTTGTTTGAGTTATGGGTTCATAGCTCAATTATTTCAGCAATATTAATGAATTTTATACAGAAAATCTAGATTTAGGATAAAAGTTATGAATACAACTCAACCTATAACTAATATGTTGGATTCGCCCCTTTTTCCCGGGATTCACATAAAATTCAATGTCTCCATGAATTCAGATGGTAAGAAGGTCAAAATTTTCCACATCGATTTAGTTTCACTAGAAATCTTTTCGTCTTCTCCTTAATTATATCTCTCATAGTATCCATGGGATCTCTCTTTGGAAAGCATCTCTTTATGTTATTATTTTGTCCTGATTTGTTTTCCTATATGAATTTTACTTTTTTTTTAAGAAAGGCAAAAAGTTTACCATAATTGAGTTATACTTTTTCTTAAAGAAAAATATAGATCTTTTTCATATTTAACATATCACTTACTTTTATAAAAAGATTGCGGGCTTCTATAAATTGAGAATCTCTCCTTCACACAATATAATAATATGCATAATGTAGTCCTTAAAAAAATTTGTTTAGGGGGAAATTTATTTTCTCGATAACTTTTTTTCTTCTTTTAATATTAGTAAATTTATGTAGGTCACTTGAACACAATATATAAACATAATACGCTTCTTTAGTATATTTTCTTTCTTGTCTAATTTATCGTCAACAAGGTTTGCTTTGTTAACTATAGCACGACACCTTATTTTTCGATTCCAACAAGTGGTATCAGAGCCAATGGTTCAGAGCAAGGTTGAAGATAGGTTCAAGACAGATTTAGATCAAGCACTGACCAATTTGACGATACTGAAAAAAATTTTATCCCACAGAAAAAAAAAAGAATATTCAGAGTACTACATGTGGAGATAAACTCTTAACCAAATCCTACTACTACATATGTAAAAACAAAACCTACTTCTAACCCATGCTCATGGGCTCCAATTTCCAGTTCATGCATACTTTTAATGCATAGGCTTCAATATTAACCTTACTCACTTTTAATGTAGGGCTCTACTTTTAACGTTGCACGCTGTAATAACCCGGTCGATCATTTTAAGTACTTTAGCCCTGATTTTCATATTTGATACTTTACTTATATGCATTTTAGGTTTCGTGACTTGCCATGGTGGTTAGTTTGATTTCAGAGAAGTTTCAGAGTGAATTGGAACACTTACTCCTAAGGTTGGAAGCTTAAGTTGTAAGAGTTGAACAGAGTTTGACTTTTGCGTAGACGACTCCGAGAAAAAGTTTTAATGATTTCAATTGGTTCGTATGGTAATTTTGGACTAAGGCGTATGTCCAGATGTAGATTTTGAGGTTCGTAGGTAGGTTTGGTGTTTCTCGGCGAAAGTTGAAAAGTTGAAGATTTGGAAAGTTGATGGGTTTCACTGAGAGTTGACTTTGATGATATTGGATTCCAATTTAGGTTCTGGGAGTGGAAATAGGCCCGTTGTGTTATTTGGGACTTGCATGCAAAATCTGAGATCTTTTGGAGTTGATTTGATATTGTTCGGCTGAGTTTGGGAAGTTGAAAGTTCATTAATTCATTAGTTCATTAGGGTTGAATTAAGGTGTGATTCGTGATTTTGATATTGTATATATGATTTGAAGCCTCTAGTAGGTTCGCTTTGTATTTTAAGACTTGTTGATATGTTTGGATGGGGCCCCGGGGACCCCGAGTGTGATTTGGATTGAGTTCAGATTCATTTTTGGACTTAAAGGAATTGCTGAAGAATCATGTTTATGGTTTTTACGCATCTGCAGTGGGATTGGCCATAGATGCGTAGTCGCAAGTGCGGCCTTTGTTGTGCAAGTTCGAAGAATTGGTTTGACTAGAGAGAGTCCGGAGATGCGCATAGGATTTCGCAGAAGCAGATGCACTTCTGCGAGGAGGGGTTTGCAAAATCGAAGATGGGTGAATGAACAAGGATCGCAGGTGTTACATCCCATACTTTAATATTAGGATAAGTCGTACTAATCCATACGAGCTTGAAGGGATTAAGACCATTCATGAGATTATAGAGAATTTGTCACTATGTTATTATAAGACCCCGTAAGTTTAGCAATCTTGATACTGTTATATACATTTGATATGGTATTTTGAGTGGAATGTTTTTGTAAAATAGTTTGAAAAATATGATTTTATATAATTATTAATATTACTACTTTTAATTTTACTCATAATATGAGAAAGTTTATGAGATTTTCTTTATTGTAAAGATAGAAATTATTTTCTCACGAGAAAAGAAGGATATCTTTTTACCATTTTAAGAATTAATCGTACGGAAATTTGTACTCTTTATATGAGGTTATGAAAATTAGAAGTTGAGAAAATATATGTATTTTTACATGGATATTTTAATGAAATAATAGTGTATGTATTGATTTTATATGGTGCCACATAACCATGATAGTAGGGTATGTATAAAGTGTGTTAAAAGCGGGTAGTAGTTTAAGTAATTTGAGATAATTAATTAATTAATAATTTTTGTGGAATATTAGTTATTTAATTATAACATTTTAAATAAGTCTTGAGTCCCCCCCCCCCCCCCCCCCCCCCAAAATGTGGCAGCCATATAATAGTCATTAGATGACTCTTAAATAAAAATTTGCAAGATAGCACTTTGAGAGGGTTTGATACCTAAGTCATCACTTTAATGGGAATTCTAACATATTTTACGTCAATATCAAAAATGCTCTTGAAGTTCTTTAACACATGAAAAGAGAAATGTTTAGCAAAGTGTAGATTAAATTAAATTTTACCATTAGAACTCAGGTCATAAACAGAAGTTGTGATAGAAATGCTAGACCACACTTGACCATTGTCATTTCTATCCCTCTTTCAACTTCTTCCTCTTATTTTCTTCCTTTTTGGGTAGGAAATGACTAGAGTAATATTTCAAAACTTCTAATTAGAACGTGTAGGTATTAGAACTGGCCTTTTCCAGTGAACAGTGAGAAAGTATGATAAATATAAAGGCATCTGCCACAAAAGCCCTACTCCGAGATAACACTTACTAAAATGGCTTGTTATTCCTCATAAAATAGTAGGTAAATTAGTAACGTGACATTTCTGCTTCAATAAGAATTCGAGTAAGAATATCTTACGGATTGTTCCCTACTCCAGGTATGTTCTTCAACCCAAATCTCACCGCGAAGATTAACCACTACCTTCTTACACCTCAGTCTATCTCGGCACCACAAAATCTTAAATTCCTTGGCGAAAGTTTGCGGGGCCTTACAAAATTTCCCAAATCCTAGCTCTTATAACTCAAAATGTGATAAAATAACAAAATCCCTCAAACTAGATTATTAAATAGGTCTGTCCAGGTATACAAATTGCGATCGCAAATATCATGACCGCGAAGAACAAACATACCCAGTAGTTGAACCCCTTATTCACGAACGAAACATACAAGTCGCGAACGTGATGCTTAAACTCACAGTGCCTATGCGAACGCTTCCTCTACTACACAATCATGAAGAATAGCGTGTGCCACCCCCACCCGGCCTTCCTTCTACACGAACGCGACTCCCCGCTTGCAATCGCAAAGGCCATAACCCCTAAGCTTCGCTAACGTAGTCATCCCTTCGCGACTGTGATGAACAAAATTGCCTACCACCAAAATTACCTTACGCAAATATGCGACGCCTTAGTCGCGATTGCGATGAAGAAAACCAGATATCAGTCATTAGCTTTCCAAAATACGAGGAAATGATCCGTAGCCCATCCGAAACACACCCAAGGCCCTCGGGACCCTGTCCAATCACACCAACCAATCCCAAAACATAAAACGAACCTACTCGAGGCCTCAAATCACACCAAGAAACATCAAGACTACGAATCGCACCTCAATTTAAGACAAATAAACAAACAAACTTTTAACTTCTAAAACTCATGTCGAACTATGTCAAATCAACTCGGAATGACCTCAAATTTTGCATGCAAGTCCCAAATGATACAACGGAACTATACCAACTCCTAGAACCATGATACAAACTAGATATCATCAATGCCAACTCTCGGTCATACCTATCAACCTTCCAAACCTTCATCTTTTCAGCTTTCGCCAATTCAAGCCAAAACAACCTAGAAACCTCTGAAGCCAAATTCGTACACACGCCTAAGTTCAAAATCACCATACAAAGATATTGGAACTATCAAAATACCATTCTGGATTTGTATACACAAAACTTAAACTCCGGTTAACTCTTACAACATAAGCCTCCAACCAAGGGACTAAGTGTCTTAAATCAATCCAAAACCCTCTCAAAACCAAACCAACCAACCACGCAAGTCAAGAAAGAAAAATTACACATGTGTAAAGCATCAAATAAGGGAATCAAGGCTAAAATAATGAAAATAAATAGCCATGTCGTTACACGAACCCTAAACTACTCTAATTATCTTCTAAGTGTAATAGCATGGTAGAACAATTACCAAAGGGTGACATGCCAAACCTCAAATTCGTATGATAACCATACACAATCTATTAGTTAAATCTAATTGTACAGACAAGCATCGCACAGTCATAATTCAACGAAAACATCAGCACTAGCATTTACATGAGATGAGACAGTAGCAAGAATCCACCTATGAGGATGCTTTGACTATGAAATCAGGACTTAGAGCATAATTTGTAAAGAAATTCATGGTAACAAACAGACAATCATAAAAATAGAGACTAAATAGACTAACCAGACAAAGCAGTAACAAGAACAAGGAATAGAGATTGAATGAGCTCCAATAGTATCTTTAGGACCTTGAATCCCAGCAAGTCAAAGTTCATAAGGACCTCTTAGGATCTCGAGCAGTGCTTATGCGGGTAAAGGTCTAAAGAGCCAATATCCAGTGGCCTTGGCTTTCAGTCGACCACAAATCAGCCAAACAATAGTAGAGCCAGTAGAACATATAACATAGAGTAATGAGTATAAATGCGAGAGTGAGAGATGAGTGACCTAAGTCTGCCTCTAGGGGGAAAGGGAGAGGTTTATATAATACCATCATCATACGACCAAATAAAGAAAAAATCAAAACCAAGCAAACCTAGTCGAGATCAAATTTAGGGCAAATCACACACAAACCGTAATCACGAAGAAATCAACGGAGTTATGATAAAACAGAAAGATATTCCCTTTTCTCGGATGTACAAAGCCAAGATTGTATCCAAATCCATAAGGTTAAGACTGTATTAGCCCGATTTAGGAGAACCATGGTTTCCATAGACGAATTGGAAATGAAAGTTATCATAACTTAGTGAATAAGAGAAAATAAGGCAAGTGATACCGCGTATGAATGCGTATAAAGAAAAAGAGAGGTAAAATATTCCGAGCCGTCTAGGGGTAGTATTTGAGAGAGAAAAGATCATGTGAGGGCGGCTATGAGTGGGTGAATAGGAACAGGTTTGGAGATCTGCTGAGATAAAAGAGGGGGAAGGATTGTGATTCGTTGATCTTGTGAGATCAATGGCTGGGATAAGGAAATGCTAGGTCGGGTGTATGAAGTATAGGCAAGGTTTGGATGATGGGTCATCTAGTTGGGGTTGGAGTGATTGGGCCTGAGGTTTTGGACCTTTTTAGGTTCAGCAATTGGTATAGTTTGGGTGTCACGACCCAAAATCCCAACCAGTTATGATAGCGCCTAACACATTTGCTAGGCAAGCCAAACATTCCAAAATGAAATACAAATACTAAAATAACTAAGTAATACAAGTCTAAGAGCTTTAACCCAACATAATATCGTCAATACAAAAATAATCCCCCCAGAACTGGTAAATATAGAGCATGAGCTCTAATACAGAAATACAAGTCTAAAATGGTAAAATACAATATTGTCTGAAATAAAGACCACAGTACATAGGAAAAGAGACGCCAAGACTGCGGTCAAGAGTGCAGTTGTACCTCATCTATCGAAGATCAGCTCAACATTCAACTCCGATATTGATGACTAGGTCCGATACCTGGATCTACATAATTAAATGCAGAGTATAGCATGAGTACAACTGACCCCCATATACTCAACAAGTATCATAACTAACCTCGGCAAGGTAAAAGAAGCAAGAATTATAAATGATACTTGCTATAACCTGTACAATTTCATAAATTAAACAAGTATAGAACAATAATGTGATCAAGTCATAGAGCACAGAAAGAATCATCAATGTGTGCACAATTACTCAAGTACTCTGCCCAGTCATTAATCCAGCATATAAAGATTATATGTAAATAAATCAGGTAAATAACCACTGAAAACATACAAGTAATGATGATATGCAAAATCCAAAACAAACACTGGCTAGAGTTTCCTCAATATTTCCATATTCGTACCAAACCACTAATTAATTTTTCTCAAATCTACATGCATACCATCAAGAAGGCATATGAGAGGGTGACCCTAGAGGGGTGGATCCATATCCACAAGCAGCACGACCAATTCAACGTGCTATCTGCCGGCGTGGTCATAAGCTCAATATCATAATCCGCCCAGCGTGGTCACAAGCATAATAATACAATCCGCACGGCATGGTCACATGCATAACAAGGCAATCCACCCAGCGTGGTCACATGCATAACAACACAATCTGTGTGGCGTGGTCATAGGCATAACAACACAATCCGCCCGACGTGGTCACAGGAATAACAATAAATTCCACCCGACATGGTCACATGCATAACAACACAATCCGCACGGCGTGGTCACGATCATAACAACACAATTCTCCCGGCATGGTCAAAGGCATAACAACACAATCCGTCGGGCGTGGTCACAGGCATAACAACACAATTCGCCCGGCGTGATTATATGCATAACAACAAAATCCGCCTGGCATGGTCACAGGTATCCAGTCCGAAGCATAACACACATAAGCAAATATACAAGAATACATGTATATGATCAATGCATATGCAATTTCATGCTCCTAGACTGGTGTAAATGAGTTGCTAAAGTATACCATTTGCAAAGTGTGCTATCATAGCTCAAATCGACAATTTCATCATACAAATAGCAATTATCAAGTTCATTCAGGGAATTAGCCTCTACGTAACCTCAAATATGGATCAAATAGTTCACAACAAGGTTGGAATCATGAAATAATAACAAATTCAAGTCAAAAATACTTACCCCGATCCGAATTGTGAAAATCCCCTCCACAATAGCCCAACATCAAGCTCTCTAACTCAAAATGCGATAAAATAACTCAAACCCTCGAAATAGAGTACTATATAGTCTGCCTAGACATACACTTACCAGATATTGACGACCAGTTTTGACCTTCCCTTCTAAAATTAAATTAGTTATGCTATTAATTAGCAATAAATATGATAAAATATATTTTAATCAATAATACTTATTTTCTAAAATATAATAGGTAATAATAATTAATATTATTGAAGTAATAGTGATTTGATATTGAAAGTTATAAAATATATTACTCTTACTATTTTGAACTATTAAAATAAAATAAGTTTCACAATTAATTTAATGAATTAGTCCTTAATTTATAATTATATCGCCTTATTTACTTTAATTCGCCAAAATTAGTGTTACAATTTAATAGATGAAATATTAATTTCAATAACTAATTAATTACATTAATTATTAATATATTTGTTGATTATATTTTATTATATTTTTTTATGATTAATTAAGCATAATTAAGTCAATTTTAAAAGGGGGTAAAACCTTAAAAGGCTACAATTGCAATTAACCAATCAAACTGAAAGTGGGTATGTTTTAAAATTCATTTCAGTTGTTTTGGCCAAAATACACACGCACAATCGCCTCCAACCCGGTCCATACCCACCCCCATCATCCTATGTTGGCAATCCGTGCCATTACATCCCAACCAATAGTAGTGTGCCACATCACCTTTCTCCTACACTCACAAAAGAACCACAATATATCTGGACTGTTGGCCCCGATCATCAATGGTCCACATTAATTCATCTCTATTCCCTTTATTTTTAAATCTTTGCCAGACCCCATCCCTATCGTTGGATTACAAAGATCCAACGACCACCAATTTTCTCTCAAAAACTAATTTAATAATTCTCATCTCCCTGAAATATCAGGGGCATTGATCAAGTGATCCAACAACCCAGATTTTGTCTCGCATTTAAAACTTTAGAGATGACCCCGAACCCTACTTATTTCCATCTTGACCGGCCGCCCTAATTTTCCCTTTCGTTCTCTATTCGCTCATATTGTCGGCCCCCATCAATCTCCAAAACCTTGCACAAATTGCAAGGTTACTCAAATCATCTCAAATCATCTCCTTTGCCCCTGCTACACTGTGAATCCTACCTGAATATTCCCTATTTCATCATTACGATTCAAAATCCTAAATCCGAACCCTAGACCTAAAAGAGTGACTTTCCAATCGGAACACGCATGGATATTATTTCTGGATTCATCATTGTTATTCGATGTCTCGAGGTCAAACGCAGTAACCTTTGGACATTAGTGCTTTGACCGATGGCTTTTAATGGTTCAATGGTCAATTCCTCATTTCCTTATGCGCAGGTGAAATCTCCACTGCTTTTCCCTATTTTTTTCTCTTATTTCACCTTTGTTGCTCTCATCATCCACCTATCGTCACCATCTACTAACTATTTAATCTATCAGAACCCTAAGGCTTGAAGGCCACTATAAATATGGCCTTAAATGTTCTCACCTAACAAAATATCAATACACACCTAACACCACTGGCACATACATAATTGAGAATGCACGTTTCTTCTGCTAAGTTTAAGTTTTAGTAGTTCTTCTCTAACTTTCTTTTTCTCCTCTTTCTATTTTGGTCGAGTTCAATTACTGTGAGTGGACTGTTGTGAGTTTATGATTCCAAACGGCTAAGAATCGATATGTACTTGTTTTTCTTCCCTACAGAAGATCAGTACAGTGACCCTCTTTCTATCATTGAATTAATTGTGTAATTCTAGTATCTATGGTGTTTTCCCTATTAATTCCCTTTGTTTCTGATATGCATCAGTATTATGTGACTATCCTTGTTATGTTCTGCTTTTGCATGTCATTCTACTACTAGGTTGGTGATGCTCCTGATGAATCATGTTGTCTTGGCTGTTATCAAATCTATGTTAAGAATGAATTCCATCTCTTATGACCTAGCTGATTGAAAGTCTTTCTGTATTGATGTTACTCTTAAATCTTGTTAAGCTTTTGTGATTAACTGAGTAAATTCCTAAGTTGATAGTATTATGTGTGATCACTGTTAATTAAGTAATGGTTATATATGACCAAAGTAGACTAAATTAAGCTTTTTAACCTCTCTTGAAAGTTTAGCTAATACTTGTTGCACTGTGCCACCTTGATCATCATATCTGAGATGCTATACATTCTAGTATACAACTTCTACTATGTCTTGCTATGCATGTCATCATGTTTCTTCTGAGGCTGATGATATTTCCTGATAGCTATATTGCTTTTGTGTTGTTATTCAATCTGTGATGGTCATTTGAGCCTTAACCTTCATAGTTTAGCTAGTTAGGATGATTTTGCATTCCTATCCTTATTAACAAATCTTGCTAAGTCTTTGTGATTAATTGTGTTGAAACCTTATGTTGATTTTATGTGTGATCCACCTTTGCCAGCTGAAGTGATAATCATATAAACAATATCACTTTAGATGAGTAAGTTAAATTATGTTCTTGAACTCATCATGGTGTCTTGCTAAGATTGCATATCTCCAGTAATAGGATTCACTTGACCTTCGTGCCTGTGAAGTTGTGTGTTCTTATCTTGGCTCAAGGAATGGTTTTCCTTGCAGCTCATGTCTTATATTTGATTTGTCTACCTTAATGTACATTTGGTGATTCGTGTGTATCTATACCATGGTTTGATATCATGTAGTGAACTTGTTAATACGTCTATCGCTGAGCCTATCCATTCAGTGTTTTGGCCAGATTTGTCATCACTAGTTGCCCTATGAGTTTGAACTCTATAACAATGTCTTCTTGAGACCTTTATTGTAACATTAATTCAATGACTTTCATTGACATCTATACTTGTGTTCACATTTATTTTGCTACCTTTGTTGGTCCAGTTATGTCCATGAACCGTTTTTATGCCTTTAGCTCGAGAAAATTGTATGATTGCATCATTGTGTTGCCTGCTAAGATATATACATGTAGCCATATACAATCTTAAACTTGTTGCAGTGTTATGTTGTACTCAAATGAATGATCCTTGTTAAAATACTTTCTCCTATTTTATCATGTTAATCGGCTTTGTTTGAGTAACCCCAGAGGTTTCATTGCTCATCATGGTAACCTGTGTATATGAAGATTTTGAATTGAACTCTATTGGTGTGACATGTTCATGAACTCACTTTCATGTTTAATAAACTTACTATAGTTTGCTTGTTATGTTCTAATCAACTAAGAATGGACACTCTACCTATTTCTCCATCTCTATCAAATACCACTATGTATAGGAAAAACCTGATCATGAACTGGACCACTATTTGGCTCTAACAGTTGGAAAACCTATTAAACTGTTCATTATTGCTTACTAGATATCATGCTATTAGGAAAACTGATCTTTTCTGCTTGTATTGATATCTCTATAGTTTGCTATCATCTTAGGGAAGTTTGAGTCAGTGATAGTGTAATTGTTCCATGAATTTGGGTCTCAGGCATATATATGTCAGCTCTGGACTATTTTAAAGATTACTGAAGTGTTTCTTGGCTTATTTTAAGAATTATGAACTTGTATAATGAACCCGAAGTGTTAAACATTCATTAGAGTTAATAATATCAATGTATATGTCTTTCCCTATCACTTACATACGCTCAAATCACGTACATAGACACTTCTGAACTTGAATTGGTTTAATGATAATATGTCACTAGCTCTTCTTGTTTTTATGTCTGTGTGATGACCTTTCTAAGTGTTTTGATGTATGCTATAATCAACCTTAAGGTCATTGATATTATTGGACCCTATAAGTCTACTTGCAGTAGTTGGCCTTTATATTTTATGTTCTAATAAAAGATCCTAAAGTCAATGTTGTGATTGGTTGTGAACTATTCATATCCTTTCACTCTAGTGATGATGTTCTCTATAGTTTTGTTGAAATTATGTATGTCTGAACCTTTGTGTCTACTACTTCTTTCATGATAACTTCTAAGTTGACAATTCATTTATGTCTAAACCTTTGAGGAAGAGTAAGAGTGGGTGGCTAAGGGTATTTGGTGTGAAACCTGGTTCGTGGTTAAGATACCCCTCCTTAATACAAGCATTCCTCGGGGTCCATGAGACTATCGTGAGCTCTAAAGTGTCACAGGTCCACAAAGGTAAATTTTATCGATGGATAACGATTTACTCTAAGCCTTTAGTCACTAACGTTTATTAATGTTCATAGGATTAACACAAAATAAAATTTACTTTACTCCTTAGCTTTTTATTATTATCACTTGTTATGATCTTTAAGTTGTTCGTTCTATATCGATATACACTAATGATTTTCTTAATCATTTTGTATGCATGTTTCGAATTGGGCCTGCTGAGTCCTTTTGGGACTCATGCCTATCTTCCAGATCCAGACTCTTCCCTTTCCTCACTTTGTTAGAGTCCATTATTGTTAAGCCAAAACCCGTTGGGCCTGGTTTACCTACCAGCCTAATGGTTAATGAGTCCAACTCCCTTTTCTTTTATCCTGAATTATAATTGTTTGTTATTTGTCACTCTATGTGTGTATCTTTGAAAAACTAACTTTGTTATTAGAATACTATTGATATTTCAATTTTTTAGGAACATAGGTTGTCACGGCCCCAAATCACATGTGTCGTGATGGCACCTATCGTGATACTAGGCAAGACTACAACTTACAAATACAAATATCTTCAATTCAAAATATGATGAAAGAGGTTTAAGTAAATAAAATCTCATGAAAACTGGATGAAGACACCGCAACCCAATACAGAATTTTCCAGAAATCTGGGTGTCATTGAGTACATGAGCATCTATACAATAACACGGTCTGACAACTGAAACACTATCTAAGAAGGTAGAATAGTATAAACAAAACTAAAAGATAAAGGAGGAGAGTTAAGGTTTGCGGATGCCAAGCCAGCTACCTCAAAAATTTTCGAACTGATAAAGCTCCAGAAATCAGCAACCACCGTGCCCGCAAATACCTGGATCTGCATATGAGATGTAGAATGTAGTATGAGTACAACCAACTCAAGTAACAAAACTAACCTTTTGGCTGAAAGCAGTAACGAACTGAACTAATAGAGTCCAAATACAGAGTTTAACAGTACAGAAATAACAGGAAATATGACAATAGTATGTGAGAGAAACTCATAAGCTGTTGGTACACAACACAAGAATGAAGACATGCTTCCAGGTTTAACAGTTAGGCCCAATACAGATAACATATGGCAAGTATGACTGACATGAGGAATATTACATCTCTATATATACATGCCAATGTGCATATCACATATAATGCAACATAATGGAAATCTCACTTACTCACACTCTTAGAGTACACAATTTGACATTCTCAATTCCCACTTATCACACTCAGTCACTCAGCACTATACGGTACCACGCTCACTGCTGGTATGTCAGACTCCCAAGGGGCAGATCCTGCCCAAGTGCTAATATAAAATCTATATCGCCTGATGCGGCGTGCAGCCTGATCCCATAATAATAAAGCCTAAAAGCCCTGCTGCGGTGTGCAGCCCGATCCATATAATTAAAATATATATAAAGCCAAAAGGCCTGCTACGGTCCGCAAATGTCACTCACAACACGGCTCTCAAGCCCCAACTCAGTCATCAATATCTCCAGTCTCTCGGGCTCACTAATCTCATGCCAATCGTCCCAAACAATGATATATAACACAACAATAAATAGTAATAAAGACTAAGATATGATATGCAAATGATGGATGTGACTAAGTATAAAATTTCCCTCTAAGAAAATAATTCAATAGCAGAAATGACCCAGTGGATCTTAACCGGATAAGCATATAGCCTAATATGGTATCTAACTTGGATTGCAGCTCAATTACATTAATACATAGGGATCACATGAATAACAACAAGGTTTGATTAATACACAATACCACATAATCGATCGGGTCACAATTACCACAGTGCACGCCCACACGCTCGTCACCTAGCATGTGCGTCACCTCAACACTAACCGCATAACACGTAATTCGGGGATTCATACCCTCAGAACGAAGTATAGAAGTGTTACTTACCTCAGATCATGTAAATCCCTACTCCAATAATCCCTTGCCTCGCAAATCGACCTCCAAATGACTCGAATCTAGCCACAAACAACTTGATACAATCAACACAAGCTATAGGAATCAATTCCATATGATAAAGCTAAGTTCTTAAACAAAAGTCAAAAAATCAACTCAAAAGGTCAACCCCAGGCCCACATCTCGGAATCCAACAAAAGTTACAAAATCCGAACACCCATTCAACCACGAGTCCAACCATACCAAAATTACCAAATTCCGACACCAAATCGTTACTCAAATCACCATATTCTACTCTCCAATCCCTAGCCCAAAACTCCCAAAATTCCACCTTAAAAACACATAAACTAGGTCGAAAAACCAATGGGTAATCAATATTATTGAATAATAATTATAAAAAGTGGATTACCTCAAGAAATCTCGTAAAACCCCTCTCAAAATTCACCTCTACCCGAGCTTTAAAAGTCAAAAATGATTAAAAACTCGATACCCTTTGAATATATGCACTTCCAGGCGTTTTTTGTTTTTGCGGGCCTTTTAGCCTCTTATACAGTACCGCTTTAAATCCGCACCTGCGTAATTATACTACACTCTCGACCTTGCGCACATGCGGTCCCTCCCTTCACACCTGCGGGATTGCATCTGCGGACAAAACCTTCGCTTCTGCGATCGCCCGCTACACAGCTCAACTCCACTTCTGCGGACTCTCATGCGCAGAAGCGCATTCTATCCTGTAGCCTTCTCTTCACACCTGCGACCACTGCCCAACTTCTCCCAAACATCACCTGCGACCACTGGCTCACTTCTGCGGTCACGCACCTGTGACCACTTCTTCGTAGGTGCGATGGCACCAGATATCAACAACTTAGAAATTCTCCTAAGTCCAAATCCAATCTGAAGTCCATCTAAATCACCCCCGAGTCCCCTGCGACCTCAACCAAATATACCAGCAAGTCCCAAAACATGAAATGAACTTTGTTGTGGCCTCAAATCACCTCAAACAACATCAAAAACACGAATCGCACCCCAATTCAAGCCTAATGAAAACTAATAAATTCTAACTTCTACGATCGATGCCGAAACCTATCAAATCAGCTCGGAAGGACCTCAAATTTTTTACACAAGTCATAAATGACACAACAGACCTATTCTAACTTCCGGAACCAAAATCCGAGCCTGGTAACCACAAAGTCAACTCTCAGTCAAGCTTATCAACTCTCCAAACTTCTATTTTACAATATTCGCCAATTCAAGCCGAAATCATCAACGGACTTCCAAATCAATATCCAGACATACTCCTAAGTCCAAAATCACCATACGGAGCTATCAGAACCATCAAAACTCCATTCCGGAGTCGTTTTCACATATGCTAACATCCGGTCAACTCTTTCAACTTAAGCTTCCAACATTGGGACTAAGTGTCCCAATTCATTCCAAAGCATCCTCGAAACTAAACCAACTACCTCTACAAGTCACATAACAACAAAAGAGCATTGAATAAGCAATAACTGGGTGAATGAGGCTATAATACTCAAAATAACTAGACGGGTCATTACGTTCTCCCCCTTTTAAACAAATGTTCCTCCTCAAACGGGTCTAGAATCATATCTGTGTCTCAAATAGGTGTGGATATATGCTCCGCATCTTTCGCTTTGTCTCCCAAGTAGCCTCCCCGACTAGTTGACCTCTCCACTGTACCTTCACTGAATCTATGTTCTTTGACCTCAACTTTCGAAGCTGCCGATCCAAAATGGCCACCGGCTCCACAACATAAGTCAAATCAGCATCCAACTGAATTGTGCTGAAATCCAAAACATGCGACGGTTCGTTGACATACTTCCGGAGCATGGAAACATAAAACACTGGATGAACACTCGATAGACTAGGCGGTAATGCAAGCCTATAAGCCACCTCTCCAATCCTCTCAAGGACCTCAAAAGGCCCAATATACCTAGGGCACAACTTGCCCTTCTTCCCGAACCTCACAACACCCTTTATGGGTGAATCTATGAGTAGTACCTTCTCCTCTACCATGTAAGCAACATCACGAACCTTTCGATCGGCGTAGCTCTTCTGTCTAGGTTGCGCCGTACGAAGCCGATACTTGACAAGCTTAGAACACACACTTAAATTATGCTCGCTAGTCAAATATAGTATAATATAATATCATATCCACAAGAATTGGATTTAAACAGTATTCTTCTAGTTTCTAGATTGATTGCTATCAAAGATGATCAACAATTGAGATTTCTATGATTTTTCACTATGATTAAATAAGAATCTAAAGCTATTGACTAATGACAATCGCAACAAGAGTAAGCAAGTAAGTTATCAATGGGAGAAAATAGGGGTTGATAGGATATGTTCAAGATATTGTTTTGGGATCTAACTCTAGATAATTCACTTCTAATGTTCAAGCGATCTCTCGAATTAACTCAATTATTAGTTCACACGTTCAGCAAAAATGTCTCTCTCGATTAAGTCTCAACCTCGCGAGATGAACTGATTTAAGCACGTAAAAATATGCAAGAATGCGTAGTGGATTGGTCTTTTAGGAAAACCTCTTTCAATTATTATGCTAACTAGGTTTAATCAACGATTCAACTAGCCTCTTTCGATTACTAAGAAGAATTAATGAAATCAACCAGCAATATAATGCAAATATATCATAATTTATACCTCTCTCAATTACATGAACACGTGAATATAGATGCAACAACTAAATCATCCAAAAATGCTTCAATACATAAAACTAGAGTTATAATCCACAAACAATCATCAATACACCAAATTTATCAAACCATAAAGAGAACTACTCCATAGATATGGATCAATTCATCACAAATAAAGTTAAAGTATAGGAAAACATAAATTCAATCCAAACTCGTGTCTTGAGTGAGGAAGGAATGATGAAATCCTTGTGCTCGTGTTCTTCCAACTCATCCTTGGCCTCCTTAGGTCGAATATGTGTCAAACATTTAGAAAATAACATTTCCATGTATTTAATACCAAGTAAGGTCGGGCCTAGATGAAATCACCTTTTTCTAGCCGAAATAGGACACTTACTCTGTAGAGAATACACAGGCGCGCCGCATGGGACGATGCGCCATGCGGGGCATTAGTGGGTAAATCTAGAGAGTTCAACAATTCAACAGGTAACAAAAATACATTGCTGCATCGCAATACGCCTCGCACCCTGCGTCGCACTAGTGCAAATTTCTCAGAGTATGACTCAAATCCTGCGTTTTGATGTCCAAACTTGGCCCTCGACCTCCGAACACTATCCCGGCTTAATCCCTTGGTCTTTTACTCAGACTTCAAAGCTCCAAATAGCTCGAATTAGCTCCACAACATTTACATCACTCGGAATCACTCCTACAAGGCATAAAACATACAATAAGTGCAAAACACTACCAACTAAAGCTCAAAACAAGTGAAGTGCAGCTAATTAGAGTGCAATAAGAGACTAGAATATAGAATTATAGCCTACCATCAACACCCCACACTTAAACCATTGCTCGTCCTCGACCAATCAAACTAGACTTCATATAGACACGACTTATTTCAACATCTCTCATAACTCATCATACCAAGAATATTTAAAACAACTTAAGAACAATACTGTAACATACTCGCCTCAAGATTTGACTCAAAAGTTCCACACATTTTTCACAACCCGCTCAGCTACTCTAACATGGAGGTCAACGAGATTACCTTTCCTTTATGAATCAATTGCCCTCACACAACAATAGGGAGTAGTTCCACACATAATGAAATTTAAGAACAATCAGGAACTCAAGATAGAAACAATTCACTCACTCTCAAAAGTAACATTCATATGCCACAAAAGACGTACCATAGGCTTACTTGTAGTGTACTACTCTACTAATTGAGCTCCTTCAGTCAAGGATCAAGTATGACTTTAATTGGTTGTAATGTAGATTGCGGGATGGGTAGGATACATTTGGATATAAGAGTGACTACACCTCCCTAAGCACTTTAATACTTACAATTAACAATTCAAAACCCCACACTTATGTCCAACCATAACTCCACCTTCACATCAATATACATTAACTCCCTACTTCATTAACAATTACATCAAGTTACCACTAACAAGCAATATTTTTCACAATCATACACTTATTTTTTTTCGTTCTTTTTCAATTCAAGCGGCTCTTACTTTATCAAAACAGTGCATCTTTCTCCTTTGTTCAATAGTTTCACTCAAAAGCCAAACCAACCACCCCACACTTCAACTTTTGCAAAGTTCATAACAAATTCATGTGCTCAAGAGATGTACAAGGTTCAAATAGATGGTCAATTCAAACAAATGGGTAAGGCTTGTAATATGGTTGCCAAAGAAACATGATTATAGTCTCAAAGGAGTTAACTAAGATACATAACAATTAGGTGGGTAAACATATATCTCGCACAACAAAGAAATGCTTATATCACTTCCCAGACTGAATAAAACTACTATTTCGCTTTGCAAACACACGGGGCAAGTTCTAGACATCAAATGCAATGCACATGATACCACAAAAAGTCAAAAATATATGGCACATAACTCACTCAAATTTGGACTATCAAAATATTCTAGTCAAAGCATCTAAGCATAGTTAAGCTCATACAATTTAAGGTACTTGTACAAGAGTCAAAACTTGCGCATAAGCATCACAACTAAAGAACTTATTATTCTCTAGGCATAATAAAGTCAAGAGATATTGCTTTCATTTCAAATCATAGCACAAGATTTCCTACTCTTAAAAAAATAAAACTAACTACACCTAGTTCAAACAAAACCCTTGAAAAAGAATCGCGGCACAAAGAAAAACCAAGGGGGAATTATTACACTACCTAACAAAAGAAAATCTTTTTGTCTTTTTTTTCGACTTTAATCCCTCAAGAAACCTGTCGATGATATCCATTGTTGGGAAAATCAAAAATTTTAAAATTTTAATGTTTTATTTTCAATATTTTCTCTCTCTAACTACTAAAATTAACACAAAAGGAAAACTAGTACACATACAAACATACATACATACAAATACCCCCCACCCCACACTTAAGTTGTGGCATGTCCCTATGACACATAATTAAAAAGCAAGAGGTAAAGGAAATTTTCCTGAATTTTCTTCTTTTCCGAGAATTTATGAACTTCACCCCTAATTCTGAATTCATTCCTTGTTTTCGCTCCTTAGGATTTTTTGTGGAGCTCTTAAGCCCAATTCTTCTGAGGATACCTGTAAAACTCGCTCCTTTCTTTCTTTCTTATCCTCATCTTGAGCAGTGAATTGCTCGTTCATGATAATCCTTAACAGTGATCATGATAATAATGATAATCATCTTGAGAAGTGAATCCTTAACTTGTTTCTGCATTCTTTCACATGATCAATACATACATATTCCTGTAAATTCCCAAAAATAAAATCCACATGATTAAGGTTAGAATAAGAAAACAAAGTAGAAAGGTCAAGTGAATATTCCTCTGGTTTGTCCAAGACCATTTATTTCTCATTCTCTTCTACTAAAGGTTGAAAATGTGGAATGGTGGATAGGGGTTTGAACTCTTATTCCGTTGCTTCACACTCAACCTCAACCTTATTTTCAATCATCTCAGTTGAATCAGAATCCTCTTGAACAGTGAAAATCTCTCTTTGTGGATGCTCATCCTCTTGAGTAGGCTCGTTCTCACAAGATATCTCGTCCATATATTCACCATCACAACGCAATGAGATTTCTGAAAGTATACTTACAAATTTACTCACTCACGTTGTTAGGTTTTTAATAGCTTCATCATTATGCATAAACCTTTCTTCAACACTAGTCATGAACCTATGCATGAGCGCTTCTAAACGATCATTCTCCTCTTGAGGTGGTTGCCTCACTTTTCTATCATTCCAGTCATAATAACGGTATTAATCCCAACCAGAGTCATAATTGTGCCCATATGAATCCTCATACCTGTACGAACTAGAAATAGAGTGAGACTACTCAAAATACGAACCATAGGAAAAATACATACCTTCTTGACAATCAATTCATAGATGATTTCCACCCCATTTAAAACACATAGCAGATCGCTGATAATGTTCAGCTGCTAACTCTTAAACCATTTTGTTTGTCTGGTTGTACTCCATCTTCACAACATTTAGAGTTCAAAATCTACAATATCTTCTCCAACTTGTTAGGTACTCCAAAACAAATCTTGAAAATAAGTTAATTAATACAGAAAAAAATAGAAAAGGAAAAAGAAAAGAAAAAAAATAAAACCTAACTCTTGAATTAGCACCAGAAACTATTCAAACACTATTGATTGCCAGTCCCCGACAACGGCGCCAAAATTTGATCGTATCCAAATGGATTGGATTTAAACAGTATTCTTGTTGTTTCTAGCTTGACTGCTATCCAAGATGATTAACAATTGATATTTTTATGATTTCTAACTATAATTAACTAAGAATCTAAAGCTATTAACTAATGACAATCACAACAAAGGTTAGCAAGGAAGTTATCAATGGGAGAAAGTAGGGGTTGATAGGATAGGTGCAAGATAATTGTTTGGGATCTAAATTTGGATAATTCACTTCTAATGTTCAAGTGAGTCTCTCGAATTCACTCAATTATTAGTTCACACGTTCAACAAAAACACCTCACTTAATTAAGTCTCAACCTCGTGAGACGAACCAATTCAAGCACGGAAAATATGCAAGATTGCGTAGTGCATTCGTCGTTTGGAAAATCTCTTTCTATTATTCTCCTAACTAGGTATAATTAATGATTAAACTAGCCTCCTTCGATTATTAAGAAGAATTAATGAACTCAGCCAACAATATAATGCAAAGATATCACAAGTTATGCCTCTCTCGATTACATGAACAAGTGAATATAGATGAAACAATTAAATCATCCAAAAATGCTTCAATACATAAAACTAGAGTTATAATCCACAAACAATCATCAATACACCAAATCCATCAAACCCTAAAGAGAACTACTCCATAGATATGGAGAAATTCATCACAAATAAAGTTAAAGTATAGGAAAATATATATTCAATCCAAACTCGTGACTTGAGTGAGGAAGAATGATAAAATCCTTGTGCTCGTCTTCTTCCAACTCCTCCTTAGGTTGAATATGTGTCACAAATCCAGAAAATAATATTTTTCTATGTATTTATACCAAGTAGGGTCAGGCCCAGACGAAATCACCTTTTCCTAGCCGAAATAAGATATTTACTCTGTAAAGAATGCACAGGCTCACCGCATGGTGCGACGCCCATCTGGGGCATTAGTGGGGAAATCCAGAGAGCTCAACAATTCAATAGGCAGCAAAAATACACTGCTGCGTCGCACTATGCCTCACACCCTACGTCGCACTAGTGCAAATTACTTAGAGTACAGCTCAAATCTTGCGTTTTGACGTCCAGACTTGGTCCTCGACCCCCGAACACGATCCCGGCTTAATCCATTGGGATTTTTACTCAGACTTCAAAGCTCCAAATTGTATGAATTAGCTCCACAACATCTACATCACTCGGAATCAATCCTACAAGGCATAAAACACACAATATGTGCAAAACACTACCAATTAAAGCTCAAAACAAGTGAAGTACAATGAATTAGAGTGCAATAAGCTACTAAAATACGGGATTATAGCCTACCATCAATCCTGAATCAACTTAACATTGTCCAAAGCATCCTTAATCAAGTCAGTACCCAATAGACTAACCTCACCCGGCTCAAACCAACCCATAGGATACTGACACTGTCTCCCATATAAAGCCTCATACGGAGCCATCTGAATGCTTGATTGGTAGTTAATGTTGTAGGGAAACTCTGCAAGCGGCAGAAACTGATCCCAAGAACCCCTGAAATCTATGACACAATTGCGTAGAATATCTGAATAGTGCGCTCGGACTGTCAGTCATTCTGAGGGTAGAATGTTGTACTCAACGCAACCCATGTGTCTAACTCTTGCTGCACTGCTCTCCAAAACTGCAATGTAAATTGTGTGCCCCGATCTAAAATAATGGACACTGGCACACCGTGAAGGCAAACAATCTCGCGAATATAGATCTCAGCCAACCGCTTCGAAGAATAAGTAGTTCCAACTGGAATAAAATGTGCGGACTTGGTCAACCGATCCACAATCACCCAAATAGCATCAAACTCCCTCGAAGTCCATGGGAGCCCAACTACGAAGTCCATGATGATACACTCTTACTTCCACTCCAGAATCTCAAGCCTCTGAAGCAATCTGCCCGGCCTCTGATGTTGGTACTTCATATGCTGACAATTTAGGTACCGAGCTACAAACCTCACTATATCTTTCTTCATCCTCCTCCACCAATAGTGCTGGCTCAAGTCCCGATACATCTTCGTGACACCCGAATGAATGGAATACTGTGAACTGTGGGACTCTTCAAGAATCAACTCACGTAGCCCATCCACATTGGGCACACAAATCCGACCCTGCATCCGCAACACCCAGTCATCCCCACTGGAAACCTCCTTGGGATCGCCGTGTTGAACCGTGTCCTTAAGGTCAAACAAATGGGGGTCATCATACCGACGCTTTCTGATGTGATCATATAAGGAAGACCTAGGAACTACACAAACTAGAACCCAATTGGGCTCCGAAACATCTAATCTCATGAACTGGTCGGCCAAGGCCTGAACATCAACTATAAGCGGTCTCTCACCAGCAAGAATAAATGTGAGGCTACCCATACTCACCACCTTTCTACTCAAGGCATCGGCCACCACATTGGCCTTATTGGGATGATACAAAATGGTAATATCTTACTCCTTTAGCAGCTATAATGATCTCGGCTGCCGCAAATTTAATCCTTTTATTTGAACAAGTGCTGGAGACTCCGATGATTCGTAAATACCTGATAAGACACACCGTAGAGATAATGCCTTCAAATCTTCAATGCATGAACGATGGCTGCCAACTCCAAATCATGAAAAGGGTAGTTCTTCTCATGGGGCTTCAACTAGTGTGAATCATAAGCAATCACTCTACTCTTCTACATCAAGACGCACCCAATACCAATCCAAGAAGCATCACAATACACTGTATAAGAGCATGATGCTGAAGGCAAAACTAGAATTGGAGTTGTGGTCAAGGCATTCTTGAGCTTCTGAAAGTTCCCCTCACACTCATCCTACCACCTGAATGGAGCACCTTTCTGGGTCAACCTGGTCAAAGGCACTGCAATGGATGAGAAACCCTCCACGAAGCGACGATAATATCCGACCAAGCCGAGAAAACTCATAATCTTAGTAGCTGAAGACGGTCTAGGCCAACTCTGGACTGTCTCTATCTTCTTTAGATCCACCTTAATCCCCTCATTGGACACCACATGCCCCAAGAACACCATCGAACTAAGCCAAAACTCACACTTGGAGAACTTGGCATAAAGCTTCTCTTCCCTCAACCGCTGTAGTACAATCCTCAAATGCTATGCATGTTCCTCCTGGCTATGTGAGTACACCAGGATATCATCAATAAATACTATGACAAACAAAACAACATATGGTTGGAATACACTGATCACCAGGTGTGTGAATGATGTTGGGGTGTTGGTCAGCCCAAAGGACATCACAAGGAACTTATAGTGACCATAGCGGGTCCTGAATGTCATCTTCAGAATATCCAAGTCCTGAATCTTCAACTGGTGATATCCACACCTCAAATCGATCTTAGAGAACACCCTTGCTCCCTCACGCTGGTCAAATAGATCATCAATGCACGACAAAGGATACTTGTTCTTTATTGTAACTTTGTTCAACTGCCTATAATCGATGCACATCCGCATAGAACCATCCTTCTTCTTCACAAACAGATCTGATGCACCCCAAAGAGACATACTAGGCCGAATAAACCACTTATCAAGGAGCTCCTGAAGCAGCTTCTTGAATTCCTTCAACTCTGCTGGTGCCATACGATAAGGAGGAATAGAAATGGGCTGAGTGCCCGGCACCAAGTCAATACCAAAATCAATATCCCTATCGGGTGGCATGCTCGTCAGGTATGCAAGAAACACATCCAGAAAGTCTCGCACTACCGAAACAGAATCAATAGTAGGAGTATCAGTAACAACGTCCTTCACAAAGGCAAAATACGACAAACACCCCTTCCCAACCATTTGTTGGGTCTTCAGATAAGAAATCATCCTGCTGGGAACATGATCAAGAGAACCTCTCCTCTCGATCCTCGGCAACCCTGGCATCACCAACTTCACGGTTTTAGCGTGACAATCCAGAATATAATGACATGGGGACAACCAATCCATACTCAAAATCACGTCAAAATCGGTCATACTAAGTAATAAGAGATCAACTCTAGTCTCTAATACCCAATAGTCACCACACACGACCGCTACATTTGGCCCACAACAATAGTATCGCCTACCGGCGTAGATACGTGAACATGTGAAACTAAGGACTCACGGGGCATATCCAAATAATGAGTAAAATAGGATGATACATAGGAATAAGTAGAACCAGGGTCAAATAATATGAAAGCATTCATGTGGCACACTAAAACAATACTTGTGATCACTGTGTCTGAAGGAACGGCCTCTAGCCTGGCAAGAATAGCATAGAATCAAGCCTGACCGCCACTTGATCGGCCTCCCCCTCTATGGCGACCTCTAGCTACCTAAGCCCCACCCCGAGTTGGCTGCACTGGTTGTGAAGTAACTAGTGCAGAAGTCATAGCCTGATTCCGTTGATCAACTCGACCTCAAGAGATGGGGACAATACCTCCTCACATGTCCAAGCCACACTCATAGTGTTTGAGATGTTCTTAGTGAGGAAGTTTCACTTAGCGACGAGATTAAACCCCGAACTCAGGTCAGGATTAATAGAATTTCTTAAAATTAATGTTGATTCTTTTGTGTGGTCGCATGAAGATATGACATGTATTCCGCTAGAGGTGGCCATGCACAAGTTAATCCTGGACCCCAACATCCCTTCGGCAAGGCAAAAGAAGCGCCCAATTGCCAAGGTCAAAAATAGGTTTGTCAAAGAATATGTAACTCGATTGCTTGATATCGGTTCAATCCAGGAGGTAACGTATCCCGAATGGCTAGCTAACGTAGTAGTAGTTCCAAAAAATAATAATAAATTTTGCATATGAGTACACTATAAGGATCTGAATAAGGCGTGCCCAAAAGACTCGTTCCCATTTCCAAACATTGATCAGATGATTGATGCGACGACCGGGCATGAGTTGATGAGTTTCCTCGATGCCTATTCCGGGTACAACAAAATCAAAATAAACCTAGAGGATCAGGAAAAGAGTTCATTCATAACAAAGTTTGGCACATATTGCTACAATGTGATGCCTTTCCGGGCTTCAGAACGCCGGAGCCACTTATCAGAGGCTCGTGAACAAAGTGTTCGAAATGCAAATAGGAAACAAAATGGACGTTTACATAGATGATATGCTGGTTAAGTCTTTGAAAGCAAGTGATCATTTGAAACACCTTCAAGAAACGTTTGACATCCTAAGGAAGCATAACATGAAGCTTAACAGAGAAAAGAGTGCATTCGGAGTTAGCTCCGGTAAATTATTGGGTTTCCTGGTGTCATAAAGGGGGATCAAAGTCAATCCTGATAAAATTAAAGCCAGCGAGGACATTCTCGACTAGCTAACAAATGTGAAAGAAGTCCAAAGGTTAACTGGAAGACTGGCTTCTCTAAGCAAGTTCATTTCACTGTCTTCGGAAAAATGCCATCACTTCTTCTCACTTCTCAAGAGGAAAAAACACTTTGAATGGACTCCGGAAAAAAAAACTTTGAATGGACTATCAAAATCGGAGGAACGCGAACAATTGCTAATTCACTTAGCGGTCTTAAAGATAGCGGTAAGTGTCGTTCTAGTCCGGGATGATGAAGGTAAGCAATCTCCTATCTATTACGTCAGCAAAATTTTAATGGGAGCGGAAACTTGCTACCCAAACCTCGAAAAAATGGCCTTAGCTCTGGTAGTCGCTGATCAAAAGCTTAGGCCTTATTTTTAATGCCATCTGATAGCCGAGGTGAAAACTTTTCCCCTACGGAATATCCTTCACAAACCTAAATTGTCAGGTCGACTAGCCAAGTTGAAATGAGTGAATTTGACATCGAGTACAAACCCAGGACTGTGATCAAATCGCAAGTTTTTGCCGACTTCGTGGTCGATTTTAGTCTCGGACAACTGCCTTTGGCAACCAAAGAAGTGGTGATGGTGTCGGAAAATGACATAAGGTGTTTGGACCTTGTTCATGGACGATGCTTCCAACATGAAAGGGTCCGGGATCGGTGTAGTATTAATTATGCCCTCGAGAGAAACCATGAGGCAGGACATAAAAACTGTTCCCTTCACTAACAATGAAGCCGAGTATGAGGCTTTGATTACAGGACTTGAAATGGCCCGAGGACTAGACTTCAAGGTCATTGAAATCAAATGCAATTCCCAACTGGTAGTAAATCAGGTATACGGTATCTTCGACACCAAACTCTGCTCGCACGGTTTAGGGAATTATCAATCACCCACATCCCGAGAGAGGAAGATGCAGAAGCAGATGCACTAGCAAATCTTGGCACGTCTACGGAAATGAAGGGATAAGATTCTGGTTCGGATATACAACTCAAGCATTCGCTATTGGATGTGGAAGGTTATTATGAAGTAAATGTGACCAATTTTGTCTGGGACTGGAGAAATGAAATCATCGACTATCTTGAGAACTACAAACTGCCAGAAGATCCAAAGGCATCCGGGGCACTTTGCACCAAAGCAGCTCGCTATAGTTTCTGGGGAGGCCAGTTGTATAGAAAGTCATTCTAAGGCCCGTTGGCCCGATGTTTAGGAGCCTCCGAGGCTAATTATGTCATGAGAGATTTGTGGAAATCATTCACGCATAGATTCATTGGTGTTAAAATTTGTTAGGGCAGGATATTACTGATCTCGGATGGAACAAGATGCTAAGGCGTTCGTTCAGAAATGTGATGAGTGTCAACGCCATGCGCCGCTAGTGCACCCACCAGTAGAGCTACTGTACTCGATATTATCCCTGTGGCCCTTCATGAAATGAGAAATGGATATAGTCGGTTCGCTGCCACCGGCTCCCGGCAAGGTACAATTCCTTCTGATTTTAACTGATTACTTCTCTAAGTGGGTTGAAGCAGGTCCTTATCATAAGATCGGCGAGCACAAAATGGTCGATTTCTTGTGGGGGAACATAATTTGCAGGTTCGGAATACTAGAGGAGATATCCTGCGACAACGTGCCACAGTTCATAGGTGCAATGGTCACAAAATTCCTTGAATATTTGAGAATCAAAAGAATCATATCCTCACCATACCATCCAAGCGCGAATGACCAAGCAAAGTCGACAAACAAGGTGATCATTAAAAACCTCAAAAAGGGATTAGAAGCAGCCAAAGGCAAATGGCCCGAAGAGTTACCGGGAGTGCTATGGGCATACCGTACAATGGCCAAGTTGAGCACGGGAGAGACACCTTTTTCTCTCGTATACGGAGCAGAAGCCCTGATCTCGGTGGAAGTGGGAGAACCTACCATGAGATATTTCCGGACGGACGAAGAGATAAACAACGAACCATTGCTAGTCAAATTAGAGTTACTTGACGAACATAGGGACTTGGCGCACATAAGGATGGTGGCCTAAAAACAAACAATGGAAAGATACTATAATCGAAGAGACAATCTCTCTTATTTCAAAGTAGGAGACTTGGTTTTAAGAAAAGTGTCTCAACATACCCGAGAGCTCAATGCAGGGAAGTAGGGTCCGACGTGGAAAGGCCCCTACCGGGTTTCAACTATCACCGGGAAAAGATCATATGAACTGGAAAACCAAGACAAAGTAAAGTTGTCAAGGAACTGGAATGTGGCGCACCTTAAAAGGTACTATTGCTGATGTGCACCACTTATATTGAAAGTATGTGCTACACTCTTTTTCCCTTCGTCTAGATTTTGTCCCAATTTGGTTTTTCTGACAAGGTTTTTAACGAGAAAGCAACGGAAAGCATACTATGAAGGAAACACCATCAACAGAAATAAGACCTTTAAATGACAAGGCATGGAAACAACAAACCACTACAGGATGGTTGGATAGTCTTTGGCTCGATAGCAAAGTTCCTAACGGGTAACAAAGTTTGCTATCGGACCAAAAGCTATTCGACCGTTCATGAGTGCCCCTTCACTATAAGCCACTGGGGGTGGTTAGATTATCTTTGGCTCGGTAGAAAAGTTCCAAATGGGAAACGAAGCTTGCTATCAGACCAAAGATTATCCAATCATTCACTAGTGGAATCTTCAAAGGAGCAAGACCTCCAGTGTTCCAATTCGGATTCTTCGCATTCGAACACTGGGGGGGAATAA